>RANZ01000107.1:0-80367 GCA_009805285.1 Neurospora terricola FGSC 1889 | reverse complement strand
ATCCGTCGCTTCTTAATTAATTTACCCTATTTAATTAATTTACCCTACTTATTACCCGCCTTACCGCCGTCGTCGTCTTACTCTCCGTTTCTATCTCTATTTCTAATTCTATTTCTATTTCCGTCTCTATCTCTATCCTTATTAAATATCTCTCTATCGTCCTTATAAAGCCTATTATAATTACCTAAGCCTACATCAAATTCTTTTTCAATTCCGTTATAATCCTTATTTAAATTGTAATCCTTTTTAATAAACGAATAATCTTCCTTACTCTCTATTTCGCGGATTCTATCTCCTCTAAAATCTCCTCCCTCATCGCTATTTAAATACCCGTACTCTAAAATATTATTTTAATAACGGTTAGGCTTAGCGTACGTAATTTAAAAGCGAAACGGCCTATTTAAAAAAGTAATAGTCTAAGACTAGGTTTAAGTCTATTAGCGTTCAAAATTAACTTTAATACGGATTAATAACTTTTAAAAATTAAAATTACCCTTCTAGGAACTACCTTTTTAAGAACTACCCTTCTAACTACCCTTCTAAGAATTAAAATTACCCTTAGTAATAACTTTAACTTTAAAGGAAATAGAAGTAGAAATAGAAGGGGATTTAGTATTCTTAACTAAACGGGCTATAACGTAAGGGTATTATTAGTTATATAAAGAAAGATAGAGAAGGTAATAATAAAAAAGAGAAAGATATATTAGATTTAATAATAAACCTCGCCCTTATATACGATAGTCAATACTAATGTAATTAATATGGACTTTATCATTTACCTATTATATTTATTTAAATTAAATAATCGACGAATTATTAAATATATGCCAATAGAACCAAAGTCCTTAATACTATACTAAGTATCACGACTTTATTACTACTATACTACGCTATACGTTCGTTATACTAATAAACCAATATATCGTACTACTATACTACGCTATGCGTTTATTATGCCAGTAAACTAGTACAWTGTACTACTATATTGCGCTATACGTTCCGTATCGCTTTAAACTAGTATTTACGAATATAATGTAGTAAGACGACTGGTATAGGGGTCTTAATATACCTTACTACTACTTTAATATTACAGGTATACAACTACAATACTACAACATTAAAGCAGCCTTCCCCCTACTGGGCTACCGCGGATCCGAACTGGGCCTAATCATACAACAGCCTTCTCGTGTAAGACAGTGCCAAGCCCATGTGCACGACCCMCATCTTTAGACTTTGGTGATTTTGAACCTTTCAACCTTTATAACCTTCTTTTAACTCTTTCTTTACAACCAAGCTACCTTTTATTGCCAGAACAGGCTAGAATCGCTCGCACGTACGTAAATATTAATCGCATCAATCACCAGATCCCTTTATTAACTTTCGTGAAGCCTCAAATTACTGCGCGCATCGCACATACGACTCAAAATACCGCCGTAGGATCCAAATGCGCAGACCCAGTCAGAAGGTTATAGAGTCGAGCCAAAACACCATGTAAAAGTATCACGAGATTACTCCCTATAGTCAGTAGAATAGTCATTCGAAGTATATAGATAAATTCCATAAACTCTACCATGCTCAAAACATTGTATACCATAGAAATCTCCATATAAAACTATGTCACTGGGCATCGCTGTCATTTTTTTTCATATACGTGTAACACTCTGGAATTTACCATGTAAATGCTATTTTACATCAAAATAACGTGCCAAGGCTTGAAATAATGGGGCATAAATAGGGAATGGGGCACAAGGAAGACGACCCTGGGGCACGCGGATTAAATTCCATCAGATATGTCCTGGGACTTGCCAGCATCCTTCATGTTGTCGTCAAGCTCCTCTCTACGCAGTTGGTCGGCGTCTGACTCGGAGTCAGAAATGGGTTCGATGTTGTCGGCTGTGAATCCGATGATTGACTCGTCGTTGTGCTCTTTCTTGAGTTCGTGGTTGGACGACTTCTTGTCCGATCATCATCGACACTCGCAATGAGCAAGTCATTACGAAGATGGAGCCTGCATCTGGCAAGCGTCAGGTGCTCAGTTTCGTCTTGCAGATAGAGAGAAGGAAGCTTGTTGGCATATTGTGCGGTTCGTAACTCGTCGTAACGGTCGAGTGGGCGTTTGTTTGAACGGGCTTCTGACAAGAGTTGGCCGTGTGCCTTGGGTAGGATTGATCGGATCGGGAAGAGGGTGCCCAAGATGCTGTCGATGCTTTCCTGGGCTTCGTGTCCATCTGTTAGCAATGTTCATGACGAGAAACGGCGAGGGGCGAGGGGGGTAAAACAGGTTGAGCATGACTTAGGAGACGGCTTGGAAATGCTGGAACAAGGAAAGAAAGTGGGAGGTGGGACCTTGGGAAGATCTTGATCAGTTCAAGTTTCGAACAGGTACCGGCAAAGAACTTTGGAATCTTGACACTTCAAGGTTTGGCGGGGCACTGAGCCTCGGCTCGCTCCGTGTCACGAAATCTTGTTTCTGCGGGTGGCGGGGCAGAATATCTCCGAGTGAATGCCTCCTGCAATCTGCAGGTACTGTGATATTGCACGGCACAGCCGTCGTGGATCTACTACAGCGCGAACATGACATCTACAATTAGAAGATACAGTCAAACATATGCGTCAGGAATCATGTCAGGCACATAACCGTGGCTGCATGCAGTAGCTGTAGGGGTGAATCAACAGAGCTGTCAGAGTCATATTGGTGTGCCTCACAACAACTACTTCAAATACGCAACCTCCCCTTCCCCGCCTTCTGGTCCTCAAATCACCACCACTCTCTCAATGTCTTTGGAGACATTCATCCTTCTTCAGTTATAGAGGTACTCATCTCGATACATCCCCGGCCTCACAATATCCCGCTTCATCTCTGTCTCCGTCCTGTGAATCTCCATCCGCTCCGACAAACCCGCACGCCATCAATCTCCCTTGTGGAGGGAAGGGAACTTGGGCGCAATCTCCACGAGCCACGTAGGCCTAACACTCGTCGTTCCTATACCATGATATTTATCAACTCCCGGTCTCCACAGCCCCAGGGTTTTGTGTTCTTCTCGTAGATGATGTCGAGAGAGGTCACTGCCGGGCACGGTGGTAGCTCCTTCATGCTTGATGGTGCTTCAGTGGGACCACGTTCCGGGTCTCCATTCACGTCGCCCCATTGATTCATTCCGGCTAGGTTGACAAGGAGGCCAAGAGGAGAGACTGGGAGGGCAGGGTCGGTGGTGGCTGGCTGATGTTATGTCAGTCAGAGGCACTCATACTAGAGGGTTGATGCCCGAGGACCCAAGGTACTGAGGGGCAGGCCACCATCTTCGGACTTACCCACAAGCGGTTAATGAACTCGATCATCCTGCGAAACTCATATACAATCTGATGGTCTCTCCAGGTGTACAGGTGCGCGGTTCTCGCTGACCACTCGATGTTGATGTCGTATCTGATGTAGAAGACGCACGACCGGCGATATGTATTGCCTCTCAGACACTCCTCGGCGTAGAAGACGTCCGCCCGAGTGAGGAGCTTCAGCGTGTGGAAGGTCAGGGACTCAACCGCGCGCTGCCACGACGCTGATATTGTGGCGTAGGGGGCTGCGCTCCACAGATCCCACCTTCTCGGCGAGGAACTGGAGGAGAACCAGACGCTGTCGGCTGTGCGTTGCGCTGCCAGGATTGGGAACAGGTAGGCCGCAATGGCGTCAACTGCTTCTTGCGGGAGCTTGTCCATCTTTGGATGGGAAGGTTCGAAAGACGGCAGTGTTGGGATGATGAGGAAAATGAGGAGTGTTTGCTAGCTGTGGTTGTCTTTTGTAAATAAAAAAGGTTGTGAGTGGTGGATGGTGGAAGCAAGAATGATTACCAAGTGAGGGAGGTGTAAGGGGTGTATATATAGCGAGGAGAGGGAAGACGGAGAGCTAAGGCAGCCTAATAACCCCTCGTTAGCAGACGGGATAGTAGCCTGCCGGGCCGGAATTCGCACGGTAGAGCAAATGGCTGGATGGGAGAGAGTCTATGTACGTACCCCGGCTTTCCCTAGTACGTAACAAGTAATTCTCACACCCCCCTACTTGCCTTCACACACTTCTTCTTATTTCTATATACATTTCCAAAGGAAGTAATATTAGTTCCCACGCTAAATTATTGGAGAATACTCGTAGAACGTAACTATAAACTATAATAAAATAAGCTTTAGTTTTCTAAGTTCCTAACATCCTGGAAAATAATCTAGGTAGCTAGTTCGTTAACGTCCTTTACTACTAGGTTTACTATTGGCCTATTCCCTATACTTAAAGTGAGTAGGGCCCTAGGTTTTAAACTTTCCTCTTGTTCTAAACGCTATTATATAGGATATAAAAGAGATAATAAGCTCTACGATCTAAAGTAGCTAGTATCTAACTTGGTCCTTTGCTCCAACTAAGTTCCTTTTCTCTAAGAATACCTATCTTTTAGGAGTTTCTACTGAATATAGGAGGTATAACTTCAAATATAAATTAGAAAGCCTATTGGGGAAAGGATATGGCCTGTTGGGGGCTCGATAAGGCCTTCTGGGGGATAGATATGGCCTTCTGGGGGCTAGATATAGCCTTCTGGGGAGCGGATATGGCCTTTTGGGAAGCCGAAATCGGACCAAATGAGTAAAATAATAGGAATTAGATGGAATGTAATAGAAATATAATATTTGAAATATTGAAAACGAAGTAGGCAAGGTGAAAAAACGGTACCCGTAAACAAAGGTGGCGGTGCGAGAAGTTCTGCACTCTCTTATCCCCCCGAGGGCGCGAGGCGCCACACAGTCTTGGCCCTAGCTTCAGGTTCTCTCCCTTCTTCCGTCTTTACTTCTAGTCAGGCTCACTACCTATTTGCTTTTGCAAACCCCTCTTGTGTAGCTGTGTCTCACATCCTCCTCCTCACTCACCCAGCCTCACTCTCCCAGCCTCACTCTCCCACCTTCATTCTCTCCCACCCTCACTCTCCCACCCTTACCATCCCACCCTCATTCTCCCAACTTCACTCTCTCGTTATCTACCACAGGTATTCGAGCTCGATCACCACAGCCTTGAGCTTTACATCCAGAACAATCTACCTGCATCAAACCTCATTACCTCCATCACTCTCAGCCATGGACAAGCTTCCCCAGGAGGTCATCGACCGCATCGCGGGGTATCTGTTCCCGCACCTGGCGTCCGGTGGCAAGTATCACCACCTCGAAGACAGCCCAGGACCGGCAGAGTGCGCCACGATCTCCAGGACGTGGAAGAGGACGATCGAGGCGATGACCTTTCGCCGGCTTGGGGTGTTGTCACGCGACGACATTCCTGATGCCAAGTATCTTTTGGGCAGCGACCCCCATCGGCCCGCCTCTGTCGAGAGGATTGACTACACCATCAGGTTCGATAAGCACCCGATCTGGAATGCCACAGAGTACCATCGCCTGAGGGACCGGCAACTCATCCAACAGTTCCGCCATCTCATCAACTTCATCAACGAAATCTGGGTAAGTGGCATGATCGACGGGAGAACACCTCGTTCTTTAGGGTGACAACGTGCTGACCCAATCATCTCCAACAGCCAACGTCTATCAACTCTGCTGAAGACACCCGAAACATTCTTCTCGTGGTCAACATCGTTGGCTTCAGCAAGTGGGACGCCTCACAATACGATGAGAGTGCGTTCACTCAAGAGCTCATTGCCTTGAACGACCTCCCGTCCTGCCCGGCAGTTACCTCCTTCGCCATGTTTTACGATGAGATTATGAGGCGTGATTTTCACCCCAAGCATGAGAATTTCATGCCACAGAAGATTGATGAAACCGGCGTTGCCAGAGAGAATGGCACAAAGGTCCCTCCTGCCTGGATCATGAACATCCTGGCCAAGTTCCCTTCGGCTAAGCTGGTCGATTGCGAGCTGTACAACTTCATCAGGCGTGGCTGGGAAAGGCACAATATGCAAGAAGGTATGTTCAAGGCCTCCCTCTCGTAGGAATCCCCCTCAAGGACTTACACTAACAGCCGTGCCTTATCCAGAACTCTGTACAGCCCTCAGCGGCCCTGCCTTCTCTCACATCCAGAACTTGTCGCTCTGGTTCGGCCCCTTCGACTTCTCCGCCCGCAGCCTGCGAGGCTTCCTCTCGTATGGCTACAAGAGACGACTTTCCTCTGACCCCCCCGTAACCCCAACCGACTCCCTCAACTCTGTGCTCCGCACCCTCTCTCAACAGCTCCAAGAGCTACACATCCACGGCCTGTTCTCCGTCAGCCCGGATCTCTTCACCAATAGAGACGACGAGACCGGCAACCAGCCCAACTGGCCACACCTACGCGTCCTCCAGCTCACCACGACCCTCCTCACACCCTCCGGAAACAAATGGCTCATCCCCCCTCACCGCTTCCAGGGCCGTGCTTCGCCGGGGGCTTTCACCATTGACCCGACCCTCGGCAACGCCACAATTGAGTTCAACAAGCTGATGACCGCGCTCTCGCGCGGCATGCTCTCCATGCCCCGCCTCCAGCTTCTCACGCTGGACTTCCTGACTGGCCCAGCCGAGCCAGTCTGGGACCACGTAGACTGGACCGGGGACTGGACCAGGAACGGTGTCATGCACGGGGATCGACAGGTACAGGTACCTGGCAAGACATACGAACTTGTGCGCTACGTGAGGGCAGACAACGAAAGCAGGGAGATGGCCCAGTTCACCGATGGAATTAGGGAGAAGCCGGCAGAGGGAAACAGGTTTTGCACTTTGGCTGTGTTTAATGAGCGGTTCATCTGGAACAAGGTGTTGTACTGGCGTCCGTTTCCCAAGGAGGCGGTGGAGAATTGGAATGAGTTGCATAAGAGGATCAAGGGGTTGACGGAGTTGGAGGAGTGGAGGCGGATGTAGGTGGCTAGTTGATGGGCTTGAAGGGCACGGACATGAGGATTTGAACGACACGGATGGATAGAAGCTCATTGTCGTCAACGGCCTCGTATCAACCACAACCTCAGCGGCGTCGTTCAGGTTGCTTGCGGCGGCATGCAGGTTGCTGCGCTCACCAAGGACAGCAGGATCTTCACTTGGAGCGTCAACGAAGGCTTTGTCTGGCTTTATTCTGGCTTTGAGATGTTTGTCGAGTTACTTGTAATGTTAATAACGAACAACTGCACGTATGGTGGCAACTGAAGCTGAAGACCTGAACATTTATACCGAGCAAGACAGGTGTTTTCTGCCGGTTCCTAGGTACCTACCCGATCACATCATCACAATAGTGCATTCTTTACTTAACTGTTTCCTCTCTATGCCTCATATCAGTTACCTCGCTTCTATTACGCATACAGCAGGAAGCCTGGTACCTCTGGGAGACAAGGGGCTCACCTTTACAGTTTTACGGGGCTGGTAGATGGAGGTTAAACTGAAGGGATCCTGAGGAGGATACAAACAAGGTGGCTTTTGATACCGAGATTGAAAAGGACGGATATAGTAGTCCAATGGGAAGATAGCATACGGCCCTTGTTTGATACTTCGAGATACAAGAGAACTAATACATGCCCTGGGTAGCGAAATTGCATGGTTAAAATGCTTTCTACGTCAAGCTTAACCTCCCACACGCCCCTCAAGTTACTGCTCTAGCCAACGGGCCGATTGAATGAACGGATAGTACCTAAGAGAGTCCTCCTGATAACCATCTTTAACAATCATCCTCCTCCATTCAGGCAAGATTGAATGGCCCTTGATCCTGAAGTGTAGCTCATTCCAGTTTCTAAGAGCCTCCTGTGGGCAAGCGGTCCAAGGCAGTTGACAGGGTGCCTCGATGTACCTTTGTCTGAAGTATCCCCTATCAAAGATGCCAAGGTTACACCACAGATCTTTGGGAGGGAATTCCGCCAGAACTAAGACATAGTTTGAAGGACTATTGGGAAGTAGATATAGCTTATTGGGGGGCAGTTATAGCTTGTTGGGGGGCAAAGATGGCCTATTGGGGAGTAGAAATGGCCTACTGGGGAGTAGGGAAGGCCGTTTGGGGAGTGGCTTTCAAGTAAGGAAAAAGGTATTAGATAGAGTTTGGTAGAAGTATAAGTAGAGGTATGGTCTTCATTCTCATTCAACTATCTTCGTCCCTTTGCGTCCACCTACCGACCCCGTAGCCCCTTGCCGTCCCTGACCCCACCAGCCTTATCAACTGAATCTACCATACACTCCCCTCACTAGAGGTATAGTAACCCGCTTCTTCTTCTCCTCTCCCTCTCCGAGTAGGGCTATATTCCCTCTCTCGGTTCAACTTGCCGGGGCTCCGGGTTAGTATAAGAGCTCCTCTATTCTAGTAGAGGAGTTAACCCTTTAACCCTCCTATGCAATATGTTCCAGTTCCTGACCGCTTGGTTAGGGAAAGGACGCCAATAAATAGGTTGGACATCGAACTTTCCCGGTCCACGTTTGCGGCGGTGTAAGCGCTCATAGTTAAAAAGGTTAAGGTTGCAATACAATTCCCCAGCTGCCTTGCAGTCAGCCAGCTCCAACCACTCGCTTGAAGCCCGGCGGTAACGAATGAACGTGGAAGAGCAGCGAAGTGGAAACATCGCCGTTTGGGTCCTCGAACCGACACTTATCAATAGGTTTGCCCGTGTCGAATCTGGGGAAGCGGAAGCTGATATCGAGCTTCTGAAGTTTGGGCATGTTGAGCATGCCTTGGGAGACTGCCAGCATCAGGCTGTTGAACTCAGGGGTTGAAGAGCGCAGGAAGTCGTTGATCCGCCACGGCACTCGTAGCGTGTTTGCCTGTATGTACCATCTTCCGTTGTAGGTCCAGTTCGTTGATTCGACATGGAGGTTTTCCAGACGTGGCCAGCAGGGCTGTTCATTATTGCCGGCTTGTGCCTTGCGGCTTATGAAGAAGAGATCCGGGGTCACCGTGAAGATCCCAATGATTTGTAGGGAAACCAGCTGCTGGGATAACGTGCGGATTGCCACGTTGAGGGGTTCTTCACGTTCTCCTTCAGGCTGGTTTAGAGGTGTCTTTAGGAACTCCCCCAAAGCAACCGACTCGTAGTTGAAAGGCCCAATCCACAGCGAAAGGGATGATAGGTTCTTGAATACCGGGCCACGAAGAGCTTCACATATGCCTAGATCTTTCAGTCAGTAACAGTGCCCTTTCAACTATGAAATCATACATCCACATACCTGTACGAAGTTTTGTCCTTTGCTGGCCTTGGTCCAGGAACTCGTGCAGTTCCCAAACAAAGTCATCTACTCTTGAGAACTTGGTCAAAATGCCCGACATCCACACCGATGGAATCTCTGTTGGTTCGAGGTAAAGGTGTTTACGTGGTCTTGTCAACCTCAGGTTTATGTCCTCGTCATATGTGATCTTTAGATGTGTTACAGCCGGACAGATCGGCAGATCCTTGATATCCGACGGTGCTCCCCATTCCGGTTGCTCCGCTCCCAACGGGCGCAAGTTGACTATGTTGATTTGTAGACACAATGGTACCTCGGGCTGYGAGGAAGCAATGGAACCTGGCTGCTACTGTCATCAATATCCGAACCGACTGTTTGAGACCAGGAAATTCACCAGCTCTTTTGCACTTACCCAAACGAGGTTGACAAGTTGAAGGATACTCCGAATCTTCGACACTATTCCTCGCTTGCTAGCAACCGGAAAGAGTATGGCTCTGTTAGGGTGGTCGAGGTTGATGTTATATTTGATGTAGCGAACTGCTTCGCGTCGGTGGCCGTTGCGGACCATGATTTGTCTCAACATGAGTTCATCTTCTGGTGACCGAATCTTGACAAGTGTGAAGGTCTTCTTCTCGATGGCACGTTGCCACGAAAGTGAGATGGTGGCGTAGGTAGCCGCGCTTAACGAGTCGCGTTGCCTTCGTGCTGCTTCCTGCTCTCTTGCATTAAGAGTAGCGGCGTTATCCCATGCTGTGAATAGGACTGGGAAGAGATGGCGGGCAATCCGGTCGATGACCTCTTGGGGGAGTTTATCCATGGTTGTAAAGATGGAAGCTTCCGATCTCGATGGCGAGGGGGATCAACAAAACTGCGGGTGGGTGACGAAGAGAAGGAAGGAACTTGTGTTGAAGTCGTCACTAAACAGAAGGATGATGGTAAAGTGACGGATGTGGGCAGTCAGAAGAGAAAGTCAGATTACGAGATCTATTTACCAAACGAAGAATGGCGACAGCTCTTGAAACACCGGACCCACCCCTCATGTACCTGACAGGCAACCAGGTCAACAGTTCATGAGATGATTAAAACTGCCAGRAGCGAGAAGATCAAATAATGAAGGAAGATAATAGTATAATGATAGTACAAAGTAGAGGTATATGAAGTACAGGAATATTGACTGCGAGTAGTGAGGATATAAGCCACCAGCTGTTCACCGACCCGGGAACAGAGACAAGCCCTTTAGTCTACGACGCAACTCCACGAGATTCTCCTCCACTTCGTTCGAGATCACCGACTTGAACGCATCATTCTTGTCAAAGTAGACATCATTCAAGAGGTGAGAAGTAGCACTGGTGCCTCCCTCCGCAACATCCAACACAGCCTCCACTAACCATTTCCTCTGATACGTTATTCTCTCGTAACAGAGAGAATAATCGTAATCTTCTCTTTCGTAACTGCCCAGCTTCTGGGACTCGACCCGGAAGGCAATCTCAACACTCTCAAGCTTTGGCATGCAAAGCATGCCGCGCGACAGACTGACAACTAGACCGTTGAGCTCCTTTGGGTCTCGTGATATAAACCGATCGATTGTAAGAGCTCGTCGGAGCGATTGTTCTCGGAGCCCTGACGGTGATAGGAACTAGCCATCACCGTCTGTGTAGAGCATCGACTCGATCTTGACTTCTCGCAAGTGTGGCCAAAATGGTGGCTGGTGTTGGCTCGACGCAGGACTGGCTTTCTTCAAACTGACTCCGTCGCGTCGATTCGTGAGCTCCTTGGGGTAGAAAAGCTCAGGGTGGACCGCGAAGAGCCCGGAGACGTGGAGGACACTGAGCTGTTGACTAAGCTGTCTCAATGCCGAGTTGAAATGGGGACTGTGGTCGTCCTCGCCGCTGTTATTGCTCACATGGGTCGTAGTCATGGAGGCCAAGTATTGGCTGGGAAGTTTGTTAAAGGTGTCGAAGCCGAACGGACCGACGTGGAGGTACAGCTCGGTCAAGTTGGTAGTCAATGGGCCCGTCAGGAAGTGGAATGTGTCTGAAAGTTCGTGAAGTTAGCAAATGATCACCAACAGAGCTCAAATTCTCCCGATGGGACCAAGGCTGTTATGTACCTGTGAACAAACAGTCCCGAAACTGTCCCTCCCCGAGAAGGTTAAACATGTCATACGAGAGTTTTTCAACCGATGGCAGCTTGGCCATCAACGGTTGCAAGATCCATCCCGGAGGTACCTGGTTACCCTTGCCTGATTGCCTATGTCGCCGGGGTCTACGTCCCTTCTTCAATGCCTGATCAAAAACGATTTTGAGGGAAGTAATTGCCGGAGCGATTGGAAGCCTCGTTGCCGCTTGTGGAAATGTGAAGGTGTTCTCATCGTTCTCAGGATCCCAATGTCCAATCCCGACGATACTGACCGTTAGGGCCAATGGCCGTTTCCTGATCGTTCCCATGTCGGCGGGCTATTGTTCATTTGTTAGATGATATGATTTGCGAAAACAAAGGGCGTGGACGTAGCTGTATATAGGTACGAGATAAGGCATGGGGACGGAGGGGTTGCAGGCTGCTTACCCATATATCGTTAATGACTGTGAACAGTTGGCTGAACCCATCTAGAAACCTTCGCTGGCCGCTGCGAACACGGTCTGTCGTGCTCTGCAGGTCTCGAAATGCGAGCTCATACGTTGTGTACGTAAAGCTTCTGACCGAGTCTCGACGATGTTCGTTGCCTTCTCCTTCCAGGATTGTTCTAAAGGAGGACAAATCGTAAGAGGCGATGCTGTCGATTGTGGTAAAAAGCCGCCGTTCTATAGCCCGCCGCCACATCTTGGAAAYGGTACTAAACTCAGCCAATTTCCTTGGGGAAGATTCGAAATTTGACAGTTTCCGTCCAGATCGCTGGTAACTTGCGACCTGGCTCCCCGCGAGTTCGAGATCGTGCGCAAATGCTTCGACGATTGCGTCGATGATCTCTTGGGATAGTCGATCCATGGTGGAAATGACGGGAGGTAAGCGGTGCTGACGGAGTTGGAAGGCGACGACGGACGAAGGGCTGTACTGCGATGCTATGAAGAGAGGGATAGAGAGGAGGAGGAAGCTGGAAGTCTGGAGGGGTAAAATAGGCACCCAAGTGAAGGCACAGAGGCACGTGACAGGGGCCCTCTCAACAAATGGTGACAGGAAGAGGGTTAAGGCACGGAAAAACCAACGTGCGAGCTCTCGACCGGCAACTACCACATTTTTCCCAGGTGTGGCGGCTGGCAACAAGTGCCATGTGCCGTCACGGCCTGGCTCCTATGCACGGGTGGCTCAGGCTCTGGTTCTGGAACCTCGGGAGTTCTGGGTATTCAACCCAGTCCTTCAACTTTCAAGCAGGTTCCGGACTTGGCAATTACAGTCCCAAGCAGCCGCCCATGTTAGAAACCTAGATGTGGCCCAGTCAACAACCATCCAATCTTCGAGACATTGCAGATGGTCATGATGGTGAGGGCTCGTTGCTCGATGTTACTTGGCCATCCTTGAGAGGCCCATGTATCCACATCACGGAGTTAATGGGATGCCAAAATGAAAGGGGAAGGTTCATAGAGGTGTACAACAACAAGGAGAACAGTCTTATTCTCTCAAGAATGAGGGGTGATTAGTGGTTGACGAAGGCAGAGGCACTGGGGGCGGGAAGAAGAGTGAGGATGGGGATTCATAAGCGCAGATATATGACTCTGTGTCTGACCAACTCATCGCTTGACAACACCAAAAGATTTGTCCCTCCAATTGGGGACGTAAACACGTAAACACAAAGCAGAAGCAAAACACCAGGCCAAACGGAAACAACAATACACAAATCCAAACTCCACTTCCTCCAGTCACGGCACGGCTCACGCCCTACCAAAGCCTTCTCACCGCCGGCTCCCTAGCTTCCAAGTCCACCTCCCTAAAGTTAAACCCATCCCTAACCGACCTCACCCCCTGGCCATCCCCCAACCCTCTCCTCTTCAGCCCCGAATCCACCTTCGGCAAATACGGACTCTTAGGCTGATACGTTCTCCACGCCATACAGTTCGGCTCCATCTGATCCAGCTTCATCAACTGCTTGACCTCGCTCTTCCTCTCCAGGAACTGAATACCCAACCCCATCGCCACATGCCATCCAATATGACAATGCATCAGCCACACCGCCGGGTTATCCGTCTTGTAGGCCATCACCAGCCATCCTCCACCTGGGATTTGGACCACGTCACGGCGGATGGGGTTGTTGAAGTTGAGTTGGTTAAGCATAGTGCTGGCAGAGAACGTACCGGTGCCGATCCCGAGAGTGAGGAAGTCGTGCCCGTGCAAGTGGATGGGGTGCGGGAGGGCAAAGTCGTTTTGTAGCACCCAGAAGGTCCAGGTGTCCGCGGAGGGGACCTCGACGAGGTTGACGGCTGCGGGGAAGGAGTTGTTCCCTTCGAGGATGTATTCGAGGACAGGATGGTCCCATTCAACGACGATGGGGGTGTTGCGGATCCGCCACTCGAAGACCTGGCCCTGGGGCTTGGTGGGGGTGTTGAGGGTGATGGGAAGGGTGGAAGGGGCAAAGAGGGAGGAGGAGATGGTGCGCTTGACGATGGGGGCAAACCCGATATTCACCGTGTCATGGTGATTCACGATTACTAGCAATTTCTTATTCATGCAGTCGAATTTCAGACTACAATCCTTGTATATTTTTATCCTATTTTTTGAGATTAGCTAAAATTCACATTTTTGCATCTCTTTGTTTAGGAAAATGTGACTTGGTGGGCAGGGCGTTGCTGCTGGCGCCCGAGTACTGAATGATGGCCGCGGGGAACTTGTTCTGGCTCGTGCCGCAGTTGCCGGCGGCCTCGAGGGTGGCATTGAGCCAGTAGTTGCCGACGGCTTGGTTGGCTTCAACGATAACATCGTAACGCTGCCCAACGGCCATGAAGAGCTTGCTGCGAACCACGGGTGTGACGGGGACGAGGTCGGTGGCGATGACGGTGAAGTTGTGGCCGACGAGCGAGATGGAATGAAGGAGTTGTCCACGCTGGCGTTGATCAGACGCAGCAAATGCTTCTTTCCGGGGGGTAAGGACCAGCCGATCGTACGAACCGCCAGACCCAGTCGGGTTGATGCTCTTTCCGCGGAAGGTTATGGTGCTGCTGTCAGGTGGAGGACCGTTCTGGACAAGCTCAGCAACATAATGAAGACGATCCGCGGTCTGGCGGTAGTAGTCCTGGATCATGTACGGGCCGAGGTCAATGTCATAGTTGGCTGAGGCAGGTCCATTGACGATCAGTGCTCCTACTACTCCGTTACCGTACTGGTTGGAGTAGTGGCTATGGTACCTGTTGAAAGGTCAGTGAGCCGGTCGTTATTTGTAGGAAGATGATTGCCTTACCAGGAAGTATCATATTGTGTGACATGGAAGGTGTAGCTTTTCATAGAGCCTGGTGGGATTGGACATTCTGTGACACCATTTGCTCCGTCCTGGTTGCTCTCGCCAAACTTCCGGATACCGTGCCAGTGGATGGATGTTCCGGGTGAATATTAGACGAGCTTCTGCAACCGGCTCAGCAGAAGCACTTACCCGTTGTGTTGAAGATCGTTATACACGTTCACTTGGATGTAGTCACCCCAATCTTTCGAAATTTGTCAGTGTCTGCTTTCCTCATGGCCGATCAGTCATCACTCACCAGCTGTGATTGTAGGTCCAGGAAACTGGTCTGAGGAGAGCTTGTTAGTCTACGTCTGCCCGGGTAACATCCATCACAACATAGTTCAGACTCGCTGTTGATAAGCATAGCAGGCTTGACAACCCCATCTGGGCCAACCCAGTTGGTGACGTTTGTGATGTGTAGATCGACCTAGGAAGCCATGACTGTTAGAAGACAGTTTCCTAGGTGAAGTCTTTGCAAATCCGCACTCACATTGACTGTGTTGAAGGCAGGCGGATTGGTGACCTCATAGTCTGTGCTGATGTTCCAGCTATTCTTCCAGCACGCCCTGTTTGTTGCGTTGTTCTGACCGCATGGTGCCCCTCCAGGCGCAATCACTTGCTTGGGCAACAGGTTCGGTACACTGCGTTGATGTGGTGTAGGGTCCAGAGGTTTTGCGAAGACAAAAGAGGATGCTGCCAGGAGCATCACAGCACAGAGCGAGGAGAGTTGAGAGTGTAAGTCCTCGCATGTCCCTTTATGGAATTCTCTTATCTTATCGCTTATCTTATCGCAGACCCACTTTATGTGGAGTCATGCGACATGCCCAGACTATCTATTTGTGATGCAATACTCCCGCACCAGGGTGCTTAGACCTCGATCAGGCAACTCGAGGCAACTGGTCGATGGCCGAGCAGATTCTCTTGAAGTGGTCAGGCATCCAAATGTCGTAAACGTTCTTGACAAACCGGTATGCTGTCCACTTCTCCTTGCCATCCATCTCCGTAAAGTCAAATGAACGAATCAGATGGCGGTAGTATGTGGTGTTCTTTCCATAGATGACCGGATAGCAGCCGTAGATTCGTACTACGCGATGGTCGTGTGAGACGGAGAAAGAAAGGATCTGTCGGTGGACCTCGTTCTGCCGCCCTACACTACGGAAGAGCTCGACGATTCCTCCTGCTGCGAGAGCCATGCTGTTGGCGTTCTGGCAGTCCGCAGTATCTAAGTCGGATGTCTTAAGCCCGCACTTTACCTCACAGGTGAGGAAGGGGAAGTACATATAGTATGTACCCATAAAGAAGGATACGTCGTCGGCGAGGGGGTTGCCAACAAACGGCTTCAACCTCGTAAGTTGGTCGTTGGTGAATGCTTCTTTCCGGAACCCAACCGAATAGTCTGGTTGCGGACGAATGATTCCTTCTAGGGGGATCGAATTGTCCCATCCCTCACTGATACTCTCGATCAAACACTTGAGGCCGGTGGAGCCGTATGTAGCGAGAATTTCCGCCGGGGGAACGATTAAGGGCGAAATATCCCGCACTACTCTTGCCTCATTCCTCTTCGCCACGTTTCGGCATGTTTCATTGAACAAGTCGTCTCGAAATAGTGACTCGGTTGGAATCGTTTGCTCGGAAGTGAGCAACGCCATAAGAGAAGTTTCACTCTCAGCCGTGATCCCCTGATCGTACTCATACATGAAAACACCTTTGGTTTCGAGCAGTTCCTCGAAGCGCGGGTCTCGGTACTGTGCACTTTTCGCCCCACTCGGCGTTGTGGACGTCGCGGAGGACGATCGCTGCCGTCCAGGTGACCGCCTTCGTGCGACTGCGTGTTGGTACATGTCGACTTCGAAAGGTTCGCGTGGCCAGACTCCTTCTCTTGCCCAGAAACCGATTGGATCTTCGCCTTGGATTTCCTCGGACGGCGTAGGATGAGTTGTCCGGCGCTGGCGCTTGCGTGTTGGACTATCTTGGCCTGTTCCTTGTTAGCCATGCCTTTGTCGGCGCTTCGTAAAACATACCTTGATCCTCTGGGATACGCCTCCTGTTGGCGTCTTCCTGGGCTCGGATTTGGGCTCGAGTTTGGGACATGGCGACGCGATACAAGTTGGAGGGGAGATGGATAGATATAGTACGTAGCGACTGAAAGTCGGGAAAGGACGAATCTCAGTGCGATATCCACACAACAGGCAACAATCCACCGTGACCATAACCATGAGGGAGGAACAAACGTGTCCGAATTTGTAGATCGCTCCCCGCGCCACACGTGGCGCAGTCACTTTGTACCTGCGGGTTTAAATGGTGGGTGGGAGGGTGGGTGGTACGGGGTACCTGACTGAAAGAAACGCAAGGGCCATGCAAGTGGCTGAGTGAGTGGCCAGGGCAGGTAGAGGTTCGCGGAACTTGAACGAGATGCACCCAGTTTGGTTGATGGGAAAGACCGCAGCAGGAAGGCACTGRTGAGGGTAAAGTGCCCTGGATGCTGTCAGCTAACCCCATATCAACTGAACCTCTCAACCTTCCCCACGAAACACGAATCCTCGTCCTCCCTCTCTGCAAGGCCGATGATCCTCGCATTAGCTCTCACCACCACATCGATATGAGGCTTAATGTGGAGGTCTCTACATCCAGTCGTTACTGGGGAGAGGGTGAAGTGAAGAAGCAAAGTGATCGGGCATAACCACATAAGGAAAGCGCCAACCTAAGTGAGGAAGTGGATTGGGTACCACACACTTGAAGACACGTACCGTCAACTAATTGTCAATAGCCTCTTCGCAAAAGTACCCCGATGGCAAAAGTACCCCGATGAAATTGTCTGTTTCTCGAAAGCTTTCCTGACATTTTGATGCGACATGATGAGAGAAGCTTCGCAAGTCGCAACGGAAGTGCTTGATCAGATATGCCAGTTGAGTGGGGTTGGCAGTTCCGGTTGGCGAATGTTAACCTGGGCAGCATTATGGGAGCCTGACGTGCGTTCATCATGAAAGGAAGTGGTCTGTGGTGCTGACACGTACTCGTCAGGGCTCGAAGCGCCTGTCTGACCAATGCCAGTTGACGAGTATAACGGCGGGCCTGGCGCAAAATATAATAGGGTGTGAAGCCTTTTGGACCAAGACAGCATGGAGATGTTCTGGGAGCTCATTTGCTATCATCCCAAGAGCCCGATGTGCTTGATGGCTGTGTTATCGTGCGGCTGAAATTGAGGTGGTCTAGACACTCGTTTAGCGGGCTTTCCGTTGCGGCGATGGATGGAACTTATTGTATATGAAATACCATGTTATTGAGGTGAGGCTCGGGTGCATTGGCTCTCGCAAAACTTTCGAAGCTGGTTGAAGCTCTATTTCTGCTCTGTGGTGCCCTCAATCGCTTCTTCATTTCCAACACTTTGTTTACATCCCAAAAAGAGAAGTTTATTGTATTACCCTCCAATCCACCATCTTCGCAATTCACTGCAATTGCATTGTTTCGTCAGGGAAGCGCTCGCTCCCTGGGCCTGTTAACCACCTACATCAGCTTCCACTAACGCCTTCCACAAATTGGTCGGCGATGGCTTCCCGCGTGTCAGCGTTCCCTTTCACGCTTTCCCTCGTTTTATGGCTCTGTGTCCTCACCAGGGCTCAAGAAACAACAGCCCAACTTCCGACATCAACACCCCTTCCTGATGGCGATCAGCAGGCCACAGTGGGTTGGGTGAGCAATCCTAAACGGAGAGGCACTCTTACCCTCATCATCGAATGTTTGACGACAATCTTTGCATGCACCTGGACCGTCTTGCACCTCAACGTCCCTGCTATAGCGGATTCCACCACAACCCGGGTTCTACGCAAAGCAAAATGGATGGCCATTACGATCCTTTTTCCTGAATTCATCTTCGCCAAAGCTGTATGCGAGCTTCGGTTTGCATTATACACGCTTGATCGGATGTGCGTAAGCGTTCGAGTACGGCCAAAAGACTTCGAAATGGCGGCAGAAGTGAAAGATAAAATTGGGGCTTCCGCCTGGGTTCTCTGGGCTTGGACCGTTGAGTTTGAGCCTGTGAAGAGGATCCTCTACAGAATACTACTGTGGGGGAAACCTCAGATTTCCTACCTCTACGAAGGCTACGAAGCTCAAGGAATTTACACTCCGACGACTTCGAAAATTATTTTCTGGCTATCAAAGTTCCGATCGACCCTTCGCCATTATTCGTCTCCGAACGTGGTCTCCTCAGATACGCTGGGGGAGTCAAGTGCGGGTCTGCATCGGGAGCGCGAATTCCGGGTGACAAGACGTGTACCCTCAGTGAACGAAGAGGGGAAGTTGGTAATGGAAGACAAGACATTCGTCGAAAAGAGCTTCTCAGAAAAAGACAGAGACCTCAACGGAAGCATGGTAGCGAGAGTTCAGAAGTGGACCCTCACACACGCGTATTATGTCAACATGGGTGGAATAGTTGCCCGGAAGCGGATGAAAGAATGGACTTCGGAAGAAAGGTCTGGCGGAATGCAGCCATATTTTACTCACTCGTATTCAGTCGTACGAGGAGACCATCTCGCACTTCGGTATTTGAAAACATGGGAGCTCGGCCAACCACTCAAAGAACTTCGACTATCGGCAGATGATATCAAAGATAAAAGCAAAGCGGACTGGATCGTCAAGATAATTGCTGTCATTCAAATCRCACGCCTTCTCTTCGACCTCATCACACGTGGTGTAGGTGGCCAACCCGTCACGCAACTCGAAATTGCTACAGCGTCTTTTTCGATTTTCGCTATAGTCACATACTTGGCCAATTGGTGGAAACCCAAAGATATTTCACAGCCAACAAGACTTGAYACTGAAATAGAGCAAGGAATAAGAGGAGATCCGGTTAACCGCGAAACTGAGCCATTCCTCGCTCGCCTATGGTCGCCTACACCACCTGCTCATTATTATGAGGATACGATGTCCCCACGCGTTCGGATACCAAACGATGAGCTGTGGGTAGGCAGAACTTCTGCCTACCCACTGCCCCGCAGAAGCCACTCCAACACTTCAGCATGGTCACTGATGGCAACATCTTGTCTTGTGTTCGGAGGCATCCATTGCATAGCTTGGTCGTTCCAGTTCCCCACGCAGGTGGAGCAACTTGCCTGGCGCATAGCTGCCCTGGTGTCAACGACTTTACCTGTCATTGCCTTGGCTGGAAGCTTCACAATTCTACGATATAAACCTCGAGACCTCAAGCGGAGGATGACCGCAGCCGTGGAAGAAACTTTGAATTTCTACGATGGTTTATTAAGACGAGATGTCGACGGCGATTGGTGGGGCGCATTCACAACGGCAGTGAGCACTTCGGCATGGAATGAGTGGATTGAGACGCATACCTCTACTGAGCAAAACATGGCAAGAGACATGGAAAGACTGAGGTGGGAGCTTGAGATGCTGGCCAAACTCCGAAGTTCCCTTCAGGAGATGGGGGGGGAATATGGGAGCAGGGATCAAGAAGTATATCTCAACACCGTCTGGGATACTGCACGCAGTCTGAAGACCTCCGGAGGTCAAGATGTTGCCCTAAGAGGTCACTACGAGGAATGGATGAAGCATACGCGTGCATCCCGTTATGGAGGGGTGTTCCAATGGTTTTTCTCACTTTGTGCCCGGGAACCCGCCAGCGTGCAGTCATACCAGGAAGCGAGGAAGGATTTTGATATCCGGGCACAGAGACTCTCAAGGCTCCTCAACATCATTAGCGGGATCATTTACACGGCTGCTCGGCTGGTGCTCCTTGCGATCATGTTCTCCAGTCTCCGGGCGGTTCCTGATGGCGTATACGACACTGCTAATTGGACTCGTTTCATGCCGAGCTTCTCATGAAGCAAGAAACGGTTTGAGTTTGGTGATGATGAGCTCACTCTCATGTCCACTACGGATTGTTCTACAGATAATCTTCATGCGTCTACCCTAAAATGACGAATAACAGTTCCCTCTCCTCTTCAATAATTTCTCAACATACCTACCTCTAACCTTCATGACTAGAGGTAAACAATGTAACAATTACCATCCAAGACAATCCCTCCACCACATTCCACCCACCTCACTCCTCCGAATCATTGCTAACCGTACTCGTCCCTCCACCCTGCGCCTCCGAAATGACCTTCGTCCTAACCACCTTCCCCTCCGCATCCACATAAATCCAGCTAATCGCCTCAATCCCCGGGAACGGCTTATACTCATACTGCAGCTCAAACTCCTTGACCTGTCCATCGACCTCAATACTCCTGTTGTGTCCATTAAACGTCATGTCATTCTTATAATACCCGACCACCTGTCTCGACTGTTCGTTCCCGTCATTATCGAGATACTCATCAAAGATATCGCCATTCTGATCCAACCGGCGGTTGCGATGTCTGTTGCCCTGATAATCGTTGACGCTGTAAAGGATGTTGTGCTCGAGGTTGTAGTTGAAGGGATCGTGGTCTACTCCGGAGCCGTGGCCACCGGTGGCGGGGACGCGTTTGGTCAGGTCATGTTCATCACCGGCCGGCACATACCTAGCCACATTCCCAGCCCCAGCAGCACTACCCGCCGCATTATTGGAAGTATCACCACCCACAACATCCCCAACCCCATCCACAATCTTCCCCACCCCTTCACCAAGCGTAGCAATAATCGGATTCAAATCAATGCTCCTCAAAACATCATCAACCATAGCAACCACATTTTCTAGTCTGGCCTCCAACTCCACCTTGGCAGAGACATTCTCAATCCGCAACTTGACTCGATCAATGCTCGCATCCACGCCCGCGCTGAAGTGCAGCAGACTCAAAACCTTGGCGTCCAAGTTGACTTTGGCCGTGATGTTGTCCACCTCGATGTCGATCAGGCCGACGGAGACGGAGGCGTTGAGGTAGACGTCTGGGTCCTCGGGCAGGATGAGGTCGTCGGAGGTGTTGGCGGTCTCGTAGATGGCGGATTCGGGGTCGCCGCGGTGGGTGAGGCGGTAGCCTATGTAACCGTCTTCGGTGTCTTGGTCTTCGGGGGAGGAGGTGTCTTGGGTGAAGCCGAGGGGGAGACGGGAGAGGGTGAGGAGGAGCGCGGTGGCTCGGAGGAGGGTGAGTGGCATGATGGCTTGGGCCCGCGGTACGGTCTTTGTGACGATGGAGCTGAGTGTTGGATGAAGCGCGAGCTCGAAAGGCAATACTGGCTTGAGGTGATACCAGCTGCGCGAGCTTTAGTGGGAAGGATTGCTCAGGACTTCAAACCAGAGGGAGAAGTTGAAGTGAGAAGAATGGGAATCCAAACCTCTGGAGACGGAAGGTTGGAAACATGAAAGATGATGCGCCGAGTTGAGGTCGTGAAAACAGATGAGAACCGGAACAACAAGAAGGATCGCTCGCATCAATCACCTCTTCAATCCCAGAACCAATCCCACATCGAGATTCGCCCTGATCACGTCCATCACCGCGTCCTCATTGCCGAACACGCAATAAACAACACGAACCAGTATTTGACCGTTATAACGCTTCGATATCGACGAGGTTATTTCCAAGGCAATTCACCATGGTCGTTCCACTAACCATTGCACCAGCGTTGCTCCACAGGCGCCTCTGGAGCCCTATGCCTTGGAAGGAAGCCGGCATAGTAGCATCGTACCGTTTGACGTTCGGCCTAAACGGGAAGTACACCGGGGTTGACGATCGTGCAACCAGTTAAGGTCGGTGTCAAAACAGGAACAGGCAGGGACGGACAGGGGCAAGTTAGGGTCAGATATAGCTCACCAGAGTCCGATATAACCAACGACGAGAACGCGAAAACAAACAAGGTCAGCGACTTCGGTCACCTTGATGGGGAGGATGCGATTCGGTTCGCGTTATATCTCACCCGTTCTGTGATTCTCGCGTCATCTCCTTGGACCTCAAGGATTGGCGAACACTTTTCCCAGGTCGTCAGCTCTTCTTTTCCTCAGAAACAGCCGGAGAGGTGGACTTACTCTTCCACAACTCTTCAGACCTCACTCCATCGGAGTTGTTCATCAAAGACCTCACTCCGATATCCACCAACAAACCTCACTCATTTCAAGCCCACACTCGGGCAAATCAAACACCATGAGGTCCCTCCTCACCACCCTCCTCCTCCTCTTCGGGCTGCTCTTCACCCTCTCAGCAGCCCAAGAACCCTCCGCCTCCTCCGCCGCCCCATCGGAATCCAGCGCCTCACCTACTTCCACAGCCGCCGCCATCTCCGCCTCCGCTCCACCGGCATCCTCCTCCTCACCAGGAGCATCTTCATCCGCTTCATCCGCTTCATCCGCCTCCTCCTCCACCTCCGCCCCCAGCCCCTCCTCCACCTCCAATTACGGCCCCAAAGGCCCTCCCGACGTCCTCCTCCGCGTCCCCTCACTCCACGTCGGCCGCATCTCACTAGACGTCTCCAACCTCCGGGCCGAAGTCGCCTTAGCCGCCGAAGTCGCTTCCCTCGTCACCCTCAACGCCGGCATTCAAGTAGGCATAGATAAAGTAAACATCACCATCGCGGACGTGGACGCCAACCTTGACCTGGTCATCCGACTGGGGAACCTCGTGAAGGTCGTGAACCGAACACTATCCACCCTCGACCTGAACCCGGCGTTGATTAACTTGCTAGATGGTGTGGTTGATGCCGTTGACGGGGTTGTAGGGGCGGTGGACGGATTGCTGGGGAGTATAGTGCAGGGAGATAGCAAGGTGAATTTTTTGATTGATAACTTGGGGAATATAGTGCAGGAAGTGGTAGGGGTAGGAGGGGAGGCGACCAAGAGCACGATTGTTGGGGATTATTTGAAGAATATGACGTTTACGGGGGCGATTAAGGATTTGGGAAATGGGTTGACGCAGAAGACGTTCAAGTATGAGGCGTTGGGGAGTTTGGTGAATGTGATTACGAATGCGTTGGGGCAGGTGGTGCAGGCTGTTGTTGTTGGTGCTGGTGGAGGGGGAGGGGGAGGGGGAGGGGGAGGGGGAGGGGGAAGTAGTTCGAGTTCGGCGGTGCCAAGTTCGACGAAGGCGGCGAGCTCGAAGGCGGCGAGTTCGACGACGGCGAGTTCGACGACGGCGACGGTGAGTGTGGTGCCTACTTCGACTTCGACGGCTTGAGAGGGGGTGAGAGGGGGTGAGAGGGGGTAGAGATAGAGAAGTTGGAAAGTAATGTCAGATATGGCGAAGTGGATGATGATGAGAATCTAATGCGTAACAAGTAGCTCCTTTCATCTTTTGCAGCCGTCGGAACTGCATCCTCTGGTATCATTGACCGTGACTTCTTTCCCACCGACTACAAGACTCGGAACCAGCAGATGGATGGCAGCGTACTTGGACGGAAGATGCCCGGAGGCATCCGGTCGAGGTAGAATTCATTGGTATTAAGGACGCTTCAAATGGTATCATAATCGTTTATCCCTCCTCTCCCACCCTCCCCATTGTCTCATCGTTCCGATCCTCTCATCATGAAGGCAGCGGAACCTCTCCAACAATCTTCCACTCCCCTGTCCCTGCACTCCCACTCATCCTCGCCTCCACGAGTTTTCCCCCCTTCTGGAAGAAACACCTATTAACCTCCTCCGAATCTTCCTCGATCGGGACCTCGTTGCCATTCTGATCCTTGTCAATACTCGCCATAAGAACACAGCCAATTTCCGTGTCTTTGTCCAACCCCTTTAGCGCATCTGGTTCGGACGTCTTCCACGTTACGGAACCGTCGCCGGACCCGGAGAAGGAAGTGTAAACCATCTGGATGTTGGAGTCGGAGTCGAGGTAGAGGATGTACGTGTTGGGGAAGTGAGAAGGAGAGGAGGGACGACTGGTGACCCAGGCGGTGAGGGGGGCGCCGTTCGGAGGGGTAAGGTCAGAGGGAAAGACTGCGCCTTGTTAGTACAAGCAGAGGAAGAAAGTATGGAAGGACACGTACTAGAGCTGTTGAACCAGGGGCTAACGGCGTCAACCCTCGAGTCAGGACCAAGGTTAGGGACAGCAGCGGCCATACGACCGTTTGGCTCCTGGTAGATCAGGCCATATCCTCCTGATGCTGAATAGTTTGCCCATCGAGTAGAAATGGGAACCATGGCCAGTCTTGTACCGGGAAGTGCCATTATCCCCGTCATCCTATTGAGCCAGTGGAGCATTACCACACGGGGCTGGCCCAGCTCACCGGTCAGATCTTGGTATACCACTGCGGGGAAGTAGCTGGTTGTGCTTGAATTGGCGAGGGCATTAAGGGACAAATTGTTGAATTCATCGTCGTTACTGACAGCAGGATTATTGTTCTCGTTAATCACCCTGCCCAGTACTGTGGGGCCGGCACCAATGTAGGTAAGGATGACATGCGGCTGGAGACGTGTTAGCGATTAGAAATGGTTTCGGCTGTGGTGCTGAACATACCCTTACGAGGTTGCCAAGACCGTTGAGAATAATGGTGGCGGTTAGATGGGTGTTTTTCCTGAGACCGGTTATGGTGTTGACAGGCTTTCCCCACGAGGACCCGTCATACTTGATGTAGTAGACATCGTTGCTCTTATCCTGGTAGAAAAGGTAGAGCCCAACGTTGCCCTTATCATTCCGCCAACTGGCGACGGTCAAAGGTGAACCTGAACGAATAGCTCCGGCGTCAGCAGCAGCAGAAGTTGAGGCTACCCCTCCTCCCGTCGTCGTTTGTGATGCACTCGGTATCGTGCTTGAAGAGCCGCCACCATCACCGGTGTCAAGAACCGGAGCCGTGCTTGCCTTCGAGTCCCGAGCTGCCTTGCTCCCAACCACACCACCGACCACAGCAGCGACTATGATGATAACCACAAGTACACTCCCCAGTATGATCCATAATCGCCTTCGGTTCGGTTTGGCTCCGGGTTGAGTGTCGGCCACTTCGGGTGCTTGACCGGCATTGTACTGATCGCGCTCATCCTTCCATTTCCACTGACTGGCCAGAGCGGTAGTCGGACTGAGTTCCTTGCCCACTTCCTCCTGTCGAACCTCGGGCCAATGTTGTGTATGCTTGAGTTGTTCCTGCGGTACGACCTCGAGACCGTCGGCCCAGTTTGGGTACTGGTCTGGCCCGGGTTGCCCCTGTGTATGTGGCTGTTGTCCCTGGGGATATGTTTGTTGCCCCTGAGCATACTGGTATGGGTGATCGGTAGCATGATTCGGGACGTAGTAGCCCTCGCCGGGTGGTGGTATTTGATGGGCCATGGTGTTGGGCCGGTTAAAGGCCAGTGTCTATGATCTGAGCACGGTGAAACTGTCGAGACATCGAGAGCGAGAAGAGAGATCATCTGGCGGGAGCGCGCGCGAAGCTCTTGTGGGGAGGCGCCATCTTAAGGGTTGCTGTCGGAGACGGGGAAGATGAGCAAGGTGACATTCGTTCAAGTCTGCGCCAGGCACACTGGGACTTTCCAATCCAATGGGTGCTGCTGTGAAAAGTTGACAGGGGCGTTTTAGCAGCGTCTCTTTGGGTGGTGTTGGGTGGTGTTGGGACTGGGGATCGCCAGATTAGCTTCATTTTAGCGTCTTTTGGGCGGTCGGCCCCAGTAAGCACTTGTCCCCAATGGTCCCGGTTGGGGTCGACATGATGGCGGATCTTGGTCGTTGTCGTTGAAGTGTGCCGCAGGAGTGCAGTTCCGAGGCGCGTCGAGACTGGAGGTTGTTGGTTCCGTCGTGTCAAGGGGGATCTTGGAGAGGAAAAAGGATGAAAGTGGGAAGAGGAGCGAAGGACGAATGACGACGGGAAGGTGACACGGTCCCTGGGGCAGGTGTCATTTAGGGCTGTGCAGTGCGGCACAGGTGGCGGCCAGCTGAAGCGCTACGGTAGCCGCGAGTGGCAGAGTCAATTGGGCTCGACGACAGCAGCATGCCGAGTTGCAAGATTTGACTATTGAAATACGTTTATAGTTCGCTTGCAAGAAACTTGATGATAATGGACCTTAAATCGCCCGAAATACCACGGTGAAGTGGCAAACTGGAAGATCAGAAGCTCAGCCCTTTCAGGCCTGTTAGCCGCCGATATGATCCCTGTAGCTCCATCCATGCGCTGTAAGTCGTTGCCCACTCGCGTCAGCAGTTTATTGTGGGTCACTGTCATCAACACCAACGGTCAAAGTCGCGATAAGAACAACCGAGTTCAGTTCGAGAAAACTTCAATTTGACATGACCGTCATGTCCATCAACAGATAACCGGGCAACGATGGTTTAAACTCCAAATATAAGCATTTTGTGACACTTTTCATGACAAACGACGAGATCGTTGTCCCCTATCCCATCCTGCTGACACTGACCACGATCCTAACGCCAACCAATTTAGTGTAGCGATTGCTGATCCTAGGTACCTAGTGAACATCCGGTTAGCCTCCCGTTGGCGGACTCTTTCCCCGGAGCAATGCCTGTCCCTGCCAGGGCTTCTTTTGATGCCATTTTGGTTTGCTCTGTCTCTTCCGGTGCTTTTCGGTACTCTTTTCATGATACCTTCCAAACATTACCGACGAAATTGAAAATACAGGTGAGTCCAGACTACGCCCTTCTCAACCACTCAATTGGGATCCGATCATCACAAGCTAAAAACTCACAGCTTGACACGCGGTTGACTGAAGACCAAACGTTTGGGAGGTCTCGGCACGTTTCGAGGTGCTTCGAATATAACCACCACTCAATAGCGGAGATAGCTCCTGTCAGCATTCTTTGACACTTCTGTAAATCGTCTCAACTATCATCAGCCCAATTGACCCCATCCGTGCGCTCGGCAAGCCAGTTCAACACTCCAGTTCTATGGTTCATCCAATTATTTCCCCCCCTTGACCCTGACGAGATGGGATGGGATGATCAGAGCCTTACCACGGCTCTGTGGATCACAACACTTTTTGGGAGTAGACATACATACGATACGGAAACATCCTCTATTCTCCTGTAGACGGCAGTTCTAGTAGTATGTCATGAAATAAGTCATGATGGTCATCAGTCATTAACCCATCTCTACTTCCTCGACATCCTCCGCTGTTCAAAGATCCGCGATAATGTCCGATGCGAATTCACTCCATCCTATCCAAACGACGACGGCGGATACCCTCCAGCGCCACCATTACCCCACGACGACGCTCCCGTCACCGACGTCGTAGATTGACCCTGACCATATCCTGTCCCAAAGCTTCCCGCCCCAGTCCCCGTCCCTATTCTTGAACCAGCTGCGCCTTGATTCGCAACATGCCGTTGAGCCTGTTGATCCTGCTGCGACCACTGAGCATCATTCCCCTGTAGTTGAGCGTACCCCAAACTTGACCCAGCTGAATTGGCGATATTCGCTGGCAACAACGTAGTCGTCGGCGACGCGGAAGTAGATGACATTGCCACAGACTGCGCCGTCTGTCTCCTCGCGGTCGAGGTTGATCGTCCATTGAGATACCCGCCAAATGCAACTCTGGGTTGCTGATGGTGTTGGTGTTGGTTCAGCGCCATGCCGGGTGGGGAGATTGTCAGTGGCAGTGGCATGGGCGGCGGGACTGCGATGGTTGGCCCGATAGACGCAGGGCCGGTGGTCGTCGTGGATATGGGGACTTGTGTGGTCAACGGTGGTACGGCCGATGGTGGTAGCATGTTTAAAGCATGTGCGTGCCCTTGTCCTTGTCCGGGCATCCCGGGTCCCGGCCCCATGGTAATTCCCGGAGCTGGTCCTGTCGGCGACCGCCCCGATCGCTTAGCCGCCATCTGCACCGGACTATGCGTGTAATTCTTCGCTTCGGGATCTCCGGTTCCGTCTCCCACCCCGATTGCCATTCCTCCGGCTCCGATACCCATTCCGTGCCCCTGGTGGTGCTGCCCCTGTGCTGGAAGTATCCCGCCACCACCAACACCCATGCCCACTCCCATGCCCACTCCCATCCCCATCCCCGTCCCCGCCATCCCCGACCCCGTCGCCACCGTCGGATAACTATTCCGCCCCCTCCCCTCCCCCCTCCTCCGTCCCCCCCTTCTACTCCCAACCCTCAACCCCCCCAACCCCCACCCCAAACACCTTTCCTCAACCTCCTTCACATCCATCCCCATCCTATCCGCCAACCCTTGCCACAGCTCCTCTCTCATCCTCACATACTCCCCCGCTATCCTCGCCAATCTATCTTCATCTACTTCCTCTTCTGCTTGGCGCTTTTCGATCAGGCGTTCGTGCCGCTTGCGGCATGCGTTGGCGGTTTTGGAGGGAAAATGGAGACGTTGAAGCTCGGACCAGGGGAGGTTGGAGGCGCGGGAGGAGAGGAGGAGGGAGTCTTCGGGGGGTGTCCAGGAGGTTGTTGGGTTGTGGTTTGGTGAAGGGGAGTTTGGGCGGGGGTTGTGGGAAGGGGGAGGTGGAGGTTGGGGTTGCGGTGGTTGGTGGTGGTGGTGGTGGGGAGGTTGGCTTGGTGGTTGATGATGTTGTTGTTGTTGTTGTTGATTTTGTTGTGGTTGTGGTTGCGATTGCGGTTGCGGTTGAGGAGGAAACTGGGTTGGGTGGGGGTGGGTGGTGGCGTTTTGGTTGACGATAGTGGTGGGGCTTTGGTGTTGTTGTTGATGTTGAGGATGGTGCTGTAGCGGCTGTTGTTGCAGCGGTTGGTGGTGCTGATACCCTGCAAGCTGAAAGTTTGGCGCTGAAGAGGGGCTGCTGTTGTACTGATCCGGCCCCTGCAACGATTCAAAAGACTGCTGCCCGTAAGTCGACGACGACGATGGTGACGATTGTTGACCAAAATTCCGTGGTATTGTTCGTGGGGTTGATGTTGTCGTTGTCGCAGGAAATGCGGCCCCGTATTGAGGGTTCATCATTCCAGAAGCTCCGGGCCCAGACCCGGTGCCGATCCCGGTGTTCGGGCCGTACGCGAAATTCGGCGAGGCCGCTGATTGTTGATGCGCCGGTGGAACCCCGGGTGTCACCCCCGCTGTACTCACTGAATCCGCGGGGTGATACATCCTCCCCGTACTCCCACGCCCACTATGACCGTGACCTCCACCATGGTTGTTACCGCCACCGCTCCTGTTAGCACTGCTCGGATACGGTTCCGACCTCGCCACGGCTTGGTATCGGGGGTGTGATGGTGGCTTTGGCATGGCAGTTCTTCTGTTTCGGGACCGTCTGTGGGGTGCTGTATGCTGAATCTGGACTGCTGTAAGGTGATGCTATGCTATGCTATGCCGGTGTGCCTGGTGATTGCTTGGTGCTGATGCTTGCTGTGGTGTAGTGCAGTGTGATGACATCGGCAGTGGTGGTGCAAGCACAAAGCACAAAAGGGGTGTGACTGTGATGGTGATGAGGTCCAAGCCGTCTCAATATTCCGATTCGCCAGTCGGATAATAAACGTTTGTCTGGGATGGAAGCATCCCTGCTGTGCCTTTCTGCCCGGAATAATGAGTTTCCTTGTATCCTTCAAAAGGGTCTCCAATATGCGACCAACTTGGCGACCGGAGGATCAAACACTTTGTACGGGGTAACGGCGGCCAGGGTTATGACCCGTTTGGGTTTGAGGATATTCTCGGTTGAGGTTGAGGGAGACGATATAGCTGGGGTCCAAAGTTAAAACCTCGTAGATCCGGAGAGGACGAAGACGGGAAAACACAAGGGTTGTTTACTTCTCATCAGATAAAAGAGAGCATCAGCAGATCTCATGGACATGGTGAGGCAACCAGACAACAAACATCGACCCGACTCCTCCATGTCCAATGTCCACCGGCGGCAAAGAATTGCCCCCAAAACACATCAACGGAAATTGAAAGTGTTTCAGATAATAAGCCGCAACCCAAAATCTACAGGTTGCTCCCGGGATTCTGCTTGGGACAAAGCTACGATATCCCCAACTCGATCGAGGTCAAGATTGGTCAACTCGAAAAGACCCTATGAGGCAACCGCCATGTGGACTGCAATGTGGACGCAGACGCACTTCCCACGCACATGCGAGCAACCCTTGCTCGGGTGGGTACCTACACCGCATACAGGTGGCATAAGGGGTTGCATTTGTTGTACATGTTGCGGTCGAAAAGCCATCTCAGCCTGTGATGTTGTCGTAGTGTAGCAACGACAGCGACCCTGGAACTGAGCTAATCGACTCGATCAACTCGCTACTGCATCGTGAGATTTGAGACATGCACCGCACCGTGGCAGCATGACAGTTGGCATCCCAAGGGTAATTTTACTCTACAGCAGTGGAGGAAGCGATGGTACCCTGATCTGCATGTACTGGTGTTAGTGAAGAGGGGGGTTGCGCAGCCGTTCACTAACAGCCAAAGGGGCACGGCGCTATCGACACTTGACGACACTCGACTTTGAAGGACGACACTTTTCGGGATGCCAACTCCGGCAGGAACAAGACTCTGATCAAGGTCATCGGTTATGAAGACAAATTGACTTACGAAGTAGAGAAAAAAATCATGCAGAAACTCGATCAAATACAAATGGGGACCTTCGTTCATTGGACCATCTACACTGGCAACGGCGTCGGTGCCACCGGCAATGCCCCGAGAGAGTACCTGGTCGGCCAACAGACCACTGAACTCGGCACTCTATACCAAGTCCAGTGCCATTTCTTTGACACCCTCGAACTGCTTCCCATCCTGCACCGCAAACCATCCAACACGGTGGAACTTGCCCTTTCCATCACGGGTAAGCAGTAATCCTTCGTGTGCGACAACCAGTAAGCACCAAATGTTGGCCGGTCTTGGATCGCTGGGGAAGTCAAAATACCCAAGGGCGATGTAGCTCGGGTTTGCTGGTCCACTGGGTGCCGGCGCAGGTTTCGCACTCGGTGCAGGATTTATCGACTCCATCATGATCCCCTCCGGCGTCAGCGGCGTCTTCTTCTTCAGCACATTTGTGCAGCGAACTTGGACGGTCTTGCCAAAGATTTGTAGCTCTAGTGCTGGCATGTACAGCACATCTGGATTCCCTGCCCCTGACTGGTTGGTCCACAGCCCTTTGGAATCTCGTGGCCGTATGTAAATGTTGTTCGCATCGATCCATCGTGACTCGATACGGAGGTCGGTATCCCAGAACACCGGCCCTGTCACATACGCCCAGCTCCATGAAGGGGCACGAATCACTGGCTTGCCTGGAACCTCGCCAGGACGTTTGGTGAACTGCGATGCTAGAGGCTTGCCGATCGGTAAAAAGTGTTTGCGACTGGTATAACTCCATCTAGACTTCCACAACAGCCCCCTCGCCAGATCGCATTCCCATAACCCAGCCAAGTATCTCGCCTTCAGGACGCCGTGCGTGATCTGAGCGACAGAGACGATGCAAGCAAAAATGTCGTGCGGCTCAGTCAACGCTCGGGGAGTAAAGCTGACAAGCATTTGATACCATCTACTCAAAACTTGGGCTTCGTTGCCTGGATTGAGAGAGGTGAGGGATTGTTCCCGCTTGGAGGTATCGATATCTACACATCCGTCTTCGTACCGCGTGTGTAAGCGGCATTGGTAGGACACCTGATCTTCCCCAAAAATAAGGGAGCGGTTGGAAAGAAGGGCTTCTTGGAAGCACCAGCCTCTGGTGTCTACGGGCCCGACGGATTTTCCGCGTTGGATTGTTAGGTAGACGGTTCCGAGATCTGGGCCTTCACCGGTGCGCGGATGAGGACCGGCTTTCATTGGAACTGGCTTCGGGTGTTTCTTAGTTGCCAGGTAGTTGTTAGTTAGAAAACCGAGGCCGCTGTCGGCAGACCGGCCGGCAATGATGGTCAATTCGGCGTTGCCATAGACGGAAGCCATGCGCTTGGATTCGGATTCCCAGTCTTTTTGATTGCCCTGAATAATGCAGAGGGCGTCGATCCAAAGGTAGCGGATCCCGAGGAGACGGGTGAGGTCGATAGCCTCGATATGGGTCTTGCTGAGCTTGGATTCGGGGAGGAGCTTGAGGAAGTTGGCGAAGTTCTTGTCGTTGAGCATTGCTTGGGTACCTCTGCCCCAGCAGTAGGACAGAGCCGTGTACGGCTGTGGCTGCTTTAGGTCCTTGGTCAAGACAATCCGCGTAACCTTCTTGGCTGCTGGCAAGGTCTGGTCTCCAAGGTCGATAACCCTCGTAGGCATCTTAGACGACGAAGCCTGATTACAGACCCCATGTCCCTTGCGACAGGCCGCCAGTGTCTCCTTCGCAAAGGTCGCGTGATACTCAGGGTTGTGGGCACTGGTACTGTATCTTCCCGCGAACAAGTCGCCTGCTGGGGTGGCAGGGTCAGCAAAGACGGCCAGATGGGTTTCCAATTTGGTTGGAGCATCGCGACCAGCGGCTGAGACAAGGACGCCGCATGAGAGCCAGATCTGGTCGGGGACGCTGGCCGTGCCTGCAGGATGCCATTCGCCGCGAAGGTAGATGTTGAAATCGCCGTTGTCGCTGGATTTGGTTGCGTGGGCGGGAAGCTTCTTGGCTAGACAAGCTGCGATGTCCTCTTTGCTACAGTTCCGTTGAAGCTGAGTCCACCACAAGTTGCAGCTGTCGCATTTCTTGGCCGATTGTACGAGGGAGTTGAGGTCGGGGTGGAAGACCACATCGTCGTTGAAGAGGTCGTAGAAGCGCAGTGTTGAGCACTTGGAGCAGAGGATGGGAGCCATTGGTGATGCTGATGGTTGTTGCACAGCTTCAAGAGAATACGGCGGATGTAGGACGGGTTATAACCTCATTCTTTTTCTCTGCCCATCCCAAGCCGCGATCGTGGTGGCGGTTGATATGCACGTGAAGCTGACGGCGTCGCAGCGCACGTCTTGATCATCGCGGTAGCGCCTCTAGCGGCTGTAAGCTACGCTTCTGACGGATAGGATTGGCTATCCCAGCGCGTCGCGTCTCTCATATCGGCCGTCGTTTTGCGGGTGTCTCGCTTCTGGTGTTGTTTTCATTGTCTCTGAAGTTTCGTATCACCTAGTTGCTGGCCGCCAATGCTGAAGTTGATTCGGAAAAAGTTGAAGTTCAAGAGAAAAGGGTCGACGGGGTCGGATGAGGGGCAGATGCACTGAAGCGCTATGACAATCTGAGCTTCAGTGCTTGAGCGCTATAAAGTGCTCCACTTTCCCCAAGCGATAACGATAACGGGCGGGATACGGGTACCTTGATGGTCAGTTCGTCCTCTCTTTCCTCCCACCCAATTGATGCACTTCCTCTTTCTCTTTGCAACACCCTTTGTATCATCCATCACACCTCAGCCAAGCATCCTCATTTATAAGCTGACTTTCCGTGTTGGTTCACAATGGCGCTTCCCCAACCCACAATTGGTCAACCACATTCGGCATTATCGACCCCTCGGCGTTTTGTCCCCTGCTCACCAATGCTCGCCAATCGTCAGCCCCTCGATCGCTAGGTGCTGACGCGAACTCACCGATGGTTGCCTAACACGGCGGATCTCAGACAGGTACAGAAGTACAGCCAAGTCCGATACAAGTTCCCAACTCCCGTCCTGTCCCTTCGTCTTCGTCTTCATGATTGTCGAGTTGTCAGCATCATCCGAATCACTAACGATGCCTCGCAAAACAGTCCTACAGAGCCGACTAGCATGCGACCGATGCCATTCCCAGAAACTGCGATGTCCACGACAAGACAAGAGCGCAAAAGATCCAAATGGGACGTCGAAACCACCAGCGACATGTGTCCGCTGCGAGCGCGCTAAAGTGGCCTGCGTCTTTAGCCCACGCCAGCGCCGAACCGTGATTCCAAAGTCCGCCGGTGCTGCCAAACCAACACCACCAAATCGCGACATTGCCGACAGTGCCGATGCTACGCCTAGCTCCACTGGCCCGGCGTTAACGAAGACAGTTCCAACGGTGCCTGAGAATGGAAAAGTCAACTCCGTGGAGGTGGAGAGTGCGTCGTGTAGACTGGGCGAACCCTTACCCGGCACTTCTGCCACACCCACCGATACCCAACCCGTCGATGCCACCGATCTGGCCCAAGACTTGTATGCCTCTTCATACTTCCACAATAACCAGCTCCACCTGGACCAACATTCAACTGGTTCCTCTAGCGATCCATCGACCTCTTGCACCGACCTCTGCCCTCTCTCACTCGACACCACCACCGGCATAGACTGGGACAACCTTCTCCTCCCAGATCCACTCCCCCCACCATCTCAGGGCTGGTCTCTCCTTGACATCGACAAATCTCTCCTTCCTGCTCCCGCTCCCGACCCACTCTTCCCTCCTCATGGCCCTCAACTTTCCTTCGACCTCATGACCAACTCAAGCTCAAGTTCCAACGACATCGACCCCGTCCTCTTCCACCCCTCTTCCTCCGCTCCCGTCGACTATTCCAACCCTCAAGCCCTCACCCCCTACTCCCCCGTCCGACAACTAGCCAACCTCAACGTCTCTTTATACGAACATCTCTGCCTGATCCCACAACTCTACAGCAACCGCGGCTTGCCAACTCTCACACCCGGCGTGCGCATCGACGTTCTGGAAAAGAGGCTACTAGCCATCGACCACACCTTCCAACTAACGCAAGAACTAATCGACGTCGTGGGCAAACTCTACCCGCGCTCCGTTCCAGTATTATCCGGCGATGACGCCCCAACCGTCCCGAGAACGGGCACTGGAGTGCCGCTGGCCCAAGACCAAGCCACCATCCTCTTGCTGCTGTCGTGTGCGCAGAGGGTATGCGATGTCTACGACCTGATGCTTAGTCACATGCGCAGATGCATGAAGAAGAACTCGCTTCCTCACTTTAATGAGGGCTTGAAGCCGGTTAGTCTGTCGCCGTTTAGAGCGGCCGGGGTGTATGCGCCTCCGACGGATAGGCGGTTTATGGTGATGATGATGGCTAGTAATCTGTTTGATCAGTTGCAGGAGGTTCTTGGGTTGTGGAGGCATAATGAGCAGGGACAGCATGGTGGGTTGGAGGTGGTGGATCTGCAGTATCCGGACTTTGGGAGGGAGGCTAAGGAGGCGATACGGAAGAAGGCGAGAGACGTGACGATGGAGATTGTGAGCATCAGGCAGATCATTATGTCTTTTCCAGGGATGGGAATGGAGGAGACGAGACAGGGGGTTTTGGAGTTGGGGTCTGGTGGTGGCTCGGTTCGGAATGGGATGGGGAAGGTATTAGGAGAGGTTAGGAGGCTTGCGCTTGAGGGTTGTTCGGAAGTTTGGGACAGGGAGTGTTATTGAAGGGTCGAAGTGAGGGCTTGTAATACTCGACGAATCTCTTCTCTGGTGTATAACAGACTGCCAAGTCACCGCAACTCATCTTGTTCTACCCAGCTCATCTTCGTCAACCTCTCACTCCTCCAGCGGCAAGTCCTTCCCACCATCTCCTGCCAACCCTTACCATGACCTCTCTCATGCTCCACATGCATCCCCCACATCCTACTCACTCCAACACCTCCTCGCAAACTCCAATACCTCCCCATTAAACCTCTCCGCCTCCTCCCAAAACAACCAATGCCCACTCTCGTACCAGCTAACCTCCGCCCTCTCGTTTCCACCCCTCTTACACCGTCTCACAACCTCCTCCATCCCCTCCAAACTAAAACACCCGCTCCTTTTCCCGCCCATGACACACACCGGCTTGCTAATCCCCTCGCACGCCTCTCGGTGGTCGTATCGCGTGTGATCGGCTATGAGCTTGGCTAGCCATTCCCCCGAAGGACATTGTGCTGAGATAGCGGTGAAAAATTCCTCGTCTTTTTTGCGTTGTTCGTCGGTGATGCGGTCGGAGGGGAGGGGAGCGTGGCGGTAGCCTAGGCATTCATTGACAAGAGCGAGGTGGGTAGCGTGGCGGTCGGAAGGGGGGCGGTTCCAAGCTGCCTGCGCACCTAGCATCGTGGTTTCGTCATAACACCCCTTGTGCGCCTTCGTCTCGTCCCATCTCCCAAAAGCACTCCGGTCTTGCAAGGGAGCTTGGTCAACAAAGACAAACCCGCTGAAATCCGCGGCGTCGGTAAAAAGCTCGACATAAGTCCAGAGGATGGCGGCGCCTATGGAGCAGCCTACGCCTACTATTTCCAGCGGGGGTTGCTTCGGACCTTGACCCCCAGCTGCGTGGCCAGCGGAGTGGCCACCGGAGTGGCCTACTACGAGGCGGGAGGTCTTGAGGAAGGTGAGGAGGTTGTGGAGGTCGACGGCTAGGCGGGCGACGTGGTAGCCGCCTGAGTAGGTGTCGTATTTTTTGTTTTCGTTTTCGTTTTCCTTTTCCTTTTCCTCATTATCATTCCCACCTGCGTCCCCCTCCCCACCCTTATCTCCAGCTCCCCCCTTCCTCCTCTTCTTCCGCAATCCACTTTTGCCATGCCCCCTCATATCCCATGCAACAACCCAGTGATTTTTCGCCAGTTCATCAAAGTTCCGCTCAAAGTACTCACTAGACCCCGAAAACCCATGAAGCAAGAGAATCAAGCGGGAGTAATTCGGCCCTTCCTCTGCAATCACCGAAGCTTTGGAAGCGCTTCTCGCGCGATTACCGGCGGCGGCGGTGCCGCTGTCGGTGGTGGTGCCGATGGTGCCGGTGAAGGTGAGGATTGGTGAGGAGGGGATGTGAGAGGGGTCCGGGGTGTCGATGGGGAGGGAAGAGCGGAGGGTGAGGAGGGCGCCGTCGGAGGCTGTGAAGGTTGTTGTGTGGGAGCGGGGCATTTTGCTGGAGCTCGGAGGTCTGCCGTTGATGATGGCGGTTGTGGACTGTGGGTTTGGCGATGGGTTTGAGGCCCTGCGGTGTTGCTGTGCTGATATTGAGCAAGTCGAATTTGTGTGTCAAATGCTGGCGACAAGGACCCGGACTTCAATTGAGAAGGGTGTCAGGGACCGGGCACGAGGCCAAAAGCCGGGGCGGGATCGGGCTGCAAGCGCCGGACGGAAGATGACGCAATGCGGGATGCGGAATGCGGAAGATAAGATATCGCGATCCGATAGGTGAAGTGGCGTGGAGAGTGACGTGCGTGCAAACGTTGTATGTTCCTTCGACTCAACGATGTGAATAAACCAAAATTGATGAGTTCCGACGTTACGAACAACGTGAGTGCTTGTAAAACAAAAGGACAAACGAAAACGAAGATTTGCACGACGTCGAAAAAAAGTTGCCACTCCATTTCCAAGATTGGAGACATGCGGGGGAAGTGGATAAGGGGTAGGGTTAGCGCAGGGAAAATCCCTCGCAACTTTTGGGGGTGCTGTGGAACTCTGATTGACACAACAATTGTGCATCAACAACAGCTGGTTCAACTTGTAAGATGATGTCGAAACAACAAGTTAGTCGTTGATCCATTCAAATGGGAGTTGACGCAGTAAAATCAACGCATTGTCAAAGACTTAGGGTCACGGTTTTGCGCCCAGCAGCGCAGTAGTGCTTGTCGCTGACCAGAGCAAGAAAGCCGCTTCGAACAGCAGGATCATCAATGACGGCGCTCTCGGAAGGACGACGGCGAGAGGCGGTTGGTAAATATTTTGGTTTGGAATAACAATCATTTGCATCTTCATTCATGGGTATCTACAACACCTCCTCTCTTCCCGTTCGAAAAACATCGCAACGCTTCCATGCATCCATATGCTTCTTCTCCTCCCCATCCCCCTTGCCTCCTTCTCTACACCGGGACTTAAAACGTCCTCCTCCCCGTAACCAAATCCGCATCCTCAGGCCTGACCCTCTTGGTCTTCTTAAACACCTTCCACCACCCGATATTGATCAAGAATACTGGAATGCCAATGTAACTCGTCAAGAACTTGTCCACCTGGAAGTGCGGGAAGAACGCGCCATATCCGTTGAAGATAATGATCAAGATCGTCAGGAACAGGGCAATCGGGGCACCCCACGGCAGGAGAATGTTCCTGTAGGGCATGGCCTCGCGGGGGACGCCCTGCACCTTCATCGCCTTGATCATGAAGAGGTACGAAACGAGGATGGCGACCCAGTTCAACGCACCAAAGACCGTGACGAGAGACACAAAGTACCCAAAGACGGTCGAAGAACCCTTGGTAGCGTTCATGTAACCCAGGACGATAAAAAGAGAGGACAAGATGACGGCAGGGATGGGCACACCGCGCTTGTTAGTCTTCATCATAATCGCTGGCGCCTGTCCGTCCTTGGCCAGAGCCCAAACGGTGCGGGAAGCGAGGTAGATATCCGAGTTGGCAGCCGACACGGTGAAGATGAGCAACAGTCCGTTAACCGCGTCGTCGAGCTTGTTGATACCAGCGTTCTTGGCCGCGATGACAAACGGGGAAGCCAGACCGCTGGTCTTCTTAACAGCGCCGAGCAGGGGGTCAGTGTACTTGACGGCCATGCCCAGTACGAGGATACCGCCAATGTAGAAGAACACGATGCGCATGAGCGTCTGGTTGACGGCGCGAGGGACGTTCTTGCGGGGGTTGGGGGTCTCGCCGAACGCGACGCCGACAAGCTCGGTGCCGAGGTAGGCGAAGGTGGCCTGGACCATGCAAGCCCAGACACCCAAGAAACGGCCGGTGGCACCCTGGATGACGACTTTGTCGTCGCCCGCGGAAGCGGAATACTGGGCAAAGGCGCCAGGTTCACGCCAGAAACGGAAGCCGGTGCGCTCGTGGTTGGGACCGCCGCCGAGGGCGATGATGAAGCAGAGGAGGATGAGCATGACGATGACGAGAGCTTTGATGAGGGACATCCAGAATTCTGCTTCGCCGAAGAAGGCAACGTGGATGAGCTGTTACCCATTAGCTTTGTCCCTACCAAAACCGGGGAAGGGAAACGTACGTTAACAGCGATGATAGCCACGCCAAAGACTGTGATCCACACAGACACATTGATATCCGGCCGCCAATACTGAAGAATGATACCCGTAGCCGTCAGGTTGTTGGGCAGCACAATCACGTATTTGAAAAAGTAGTTCCAACCCGTAGCGAAACCGAAAGCAGGATCGACGAAGCGTGTAGCGTAACCGGAGAAAGACTTCTTGTGCGGTAGCCAGGCACCCATCTCGCCGAGCGCAACCATGACGATGTAGACGATGATTCCCATGATCAGGTATCCGATGAGCAACGAGCCAGGTCCAAGTTTCAGCGAAGTGCCGGTGCCGATGATGAGACCGGTTCCGATGGCGCCAGCGATGGCCATCATGTCTGGACAAAACACTTGTTAGCGAATGGTGTGGCATGTTGAACTGGGGAGGGGAAACCTACTCAACTGGCGCGGCTTCATGCCACGATGGAGATCATCGGGGCCCTCGCTCTCGCCGTCGTCGTCGACTCGTCCATTTTCGCTGCTGTAACTAACGCCGCGTTCGATTCCGTCGTCTTGGCCATAGGCTGGTGTGGTCTTTTCATCGCTCCTCCCTTTGAGGAAATTGAGTTTGGAGGCCATGATGGGCCAACTCGATCGCTGCTTTTGCTGATGTTGTTGCAAATTGCAATCGGCTTGGGTAGACTGCGAACCGAGGTGATATATGTTAGGTGGGAGGGGATCCGACCAAGTTCAAATCCGTCGTAGGAACCGGGAAGAACAAGAGACGGGACGGTCAGAAACAGAGGCGCGTGACGGAAGGAGACGAGAGTCTAGACCGAGGAAGTGACGACCATGGGAACGCGGGAGAGGTTTCAACTTATAATCGTCGGCCGAGAAGCTCACATGGGGAAGGAACGAATCAGCAAACCAGGTAGCATCCCATCTCCCCATGTCCCAATCCATGTACCGATCTGGGCCGCCGCTGGGCGTTATCCGGGCAGATAAGACGACTCCATTTGTGTCCATATCGTCGCATGGAAGATGGGGGGAGTGACCAAGTGGATAGCTGAGGCGGCTCTCTTGGCCTGTCCCGGTTTGTGTTGCACTGGTTACACTGCACTGAATTCGAGAGGTGAAAAAGAAAGACGAACTCGGTGAACGAATGGGAGACACGATTGCGGGTGGCTGACCAGCGGAATCTCCAATTTGTTGCAAGAAGACGTTGCATCGTCCCAAGTCCTCTGCGGGGAAGACGAACAAGGGACGAACGTGAGGAGGAGCGACTCTCATACTAAACCCCAACCCTGAACCCCGAATCATGGGCCAAGCAGCCAGAAAGGGAAGAGATGAACAGGGTGCAATTCCAGAACATCACCGAGAGCACGCGAGGGATTGGCACTGCTCGACACTGAATGGTCAGAAATGACCAAGAGCTGGAGGCATCATGCATAACGGCGGCCCCACTAGCTTCTTCCAGCGACCGAAGGGATTGAAAAGGTGCAGCCAAGAAGTGTAGTGTAAAAAGACAGTGTCAGTGCAGTTGAGGGTAGCCAGTCACCTGCCATTGTGTGTGAATGTTCATCCTCCCCAACGGTCTTGGAAACTTATTGTCGTATCAGCATCTTGTTGTCTTATCGTGGCTCCGTAGGAATAACACCGAGACGTTGTCTGATAATGATAGTGATATCCTGATAACTTATTCCTGGTATCAATCCTGGCTGTGGATTGTTGCGGTTATCTGTGGATGGCGTAAGCAGACACTAAAATCGGGATTCGGGGAATTGACAGAGGCCGCTAATGTTTACACCAGGGGCACGACATGGGCCAAAGGATGGGGCATTTGGGGAGTGCGGAGAAGTGATCAGCGATACCAACTCCTGTCTTCAGCTTGAGAATTGTGTTCCAAAAAGTCAATGGCTGAGCCAGGCGAGAGAAACACGATGTCTCGCCATGTGGAAAGGCTCGGTCACCACAAACATCGTCTCGGTTTGGTGCAAGGCAGATTGACAGCCATAAAACCTGCACAGCCCTAGCCCTGAATGACATGCCTCGACCGAGCACCAAACTCAGTTCCTCGCTCAACACCAACACCACCAAAACATCACAACAACCAACTGCCAAGCAACCAGGAACTTGAACTGACGACAAACTCCCAAGCCGGGCAGCGCTATGGAAGACAAAAGTCAAGACGGGATTAGCATGTGCCCAGACTCCCGTGCCTTGCCCAGACGGCTTGATTTCAAGATAAGGCAGGAGAACAAGACATGCCCAGCTCTTGTCGTCGTCTCGGCGTGATCTTGGCGGGGGAGAACAGGTGGATGATCGAGTTGCGCAACGCCCAGCCGCCGCCAAAGCCCGCCAAGGTTGCCAAGCCTGATAGTGTAGGACCAACATTGCAGAATGAGGAAGGTGCAAATGTTGACCTGGACACGGAGGCACCCTCGCCGCACCGACGGAAGCCGCTGTGAAACTGAAAGGATTGGTAACGAAAATGCGACGTGAGTGTTGATCGACGTTGAAATTGAGGTCTTGGCATCAAATTTTTGAGGAATCTTCAACTTTTCAATTTCGGAGCCGCATTCTGTTTGAGTTTCGTGGTCGTCGCGGAATGTTGGTGTCGGTGTCGATTGCAGTTGGCACTGGATTCAGGATTGAGAATGCGGGGGAGTCATGGGGAGACAAAGCCGCTTGCCCAATCAGAGGCCTTGGCACGGACGGGACCCATTTTGGCTAGAGTTCGACACCAGAGCCTATTTTGACGACCGACATTCTCAACCCGACAAGCCACTTCGACACACGGGGATCATGCCTAGAGGCGATTGATTGTGCGGTGAGATCCCGCTATCGTTCAGCTTGCACGCTCGACGCCTGCGATTCCTTTCAGATCTTGAAGTCAAGTAGTCTTTGAGCCTCGATTATTCCAGGAAAGGGCGCTGACTGCTGAGACCGGAGGGGCAAGATGGCAGCTGGATGGACCGTTGCGTGCCAGACTCTCTCTCGCCTGTGTATCAACTACCACCGACTCGCAGGCTGGTGGCCTGGAAATACGCGGTTGCTCCCCGAACAGTCCGACTTCAAATTAGTCTTGCGATTCTGCTGCTCGGTTTCAAAAGTCTGTGTCGAGAGTAACAGTGCGGATGATCGAAAGCGTTGCTGGGGTGGACTCGGAGCCGGTCAACGGAGGTGGACGGGGTCGGCCGGTCGGATTGACATCGTGAATGTGTTCGTGTTCTCTTTCGTAGATGAATGTCGACGAGAGCAAGATCGTGCAGGGGCCCTCGGACTTGGATATCTCGATTGCGTAAACATTTTGCGACGGATGGAAGGCGCGAGGAGTGGTTCGGAACTGATTGAGGCAAGATATAGGAAAAGACAGGGAAGGAAGGGAAAACAAAGATGAAAAGAGGATGTTCTAAAGAAAGAGCGTCTCTGCAGAGGTATACATATTGATGCTGCGAGTGACAGCTTCCACTCCCCTCTCATAGAAGGGACAAGAAGCCGCAGTTGCCAGCTGACAGCATCCAGGGCACTTTGCCCTCATCAGTGCCTTCCTGCTGCGGTCTTTTCATCACGTACTCAAACTTGGTGCATCTCGTTCCGCCGACAATGTGTCCTCTCCCGTCCCTGGCACTTCAATCCTCTACCTCGCTCCTTCTCTTCTTTCCGTCATCTGTTTATTTTGCCTTGTCTACCTACAACGAACCGATCACTAAACCATCGTCCTCCATCATGTACGACCCCCCTAAACGCCCCCAATTCATCTCGCAACGAGCTTGGGACCTCGAGATTGGCCGAGTCATATCGGGTCTTCCATCCCTCGACATCAAGATGGACATGCTCCTTTTCAACCCTTCTCCTGTTCCCCTCCCGCAGGACTGGCCCACCGAGATCAAGATCGATCAGTATGTACGAGACACTTCCAACGTCTCRTACAGGCCCTTCACAGATCGGCAAGCCCGTCTGGAGGATGTACGAGCGCAGTTCCGTGCTGCTCGGCTCGTCCGCCTTGCTATACTATAGTACGTAGGTTCCCTCGCAGTCTTGGTTCTGGCTGGAGGAAGCAGACAGCTAACTATACGGGCTTTGTTACAGGTGAACGTCGAACCGAATGTCTGGCGGAGTAGCATACCGTGTCGCTGATCTGGCACATTATTCGCCCGGCGTGATGCCTCCAAGTCACGGCCTTGCTCAAGTTCAACCCTCGAAACAACTGGATGCGGAGCAAGGGGAACACTACCGCTCATTCCACGACTACCAATTCACAAAGCGATTTCCCCACGATGTTACAATGCAGTTGAGCCATATCAGCAAGGATACTCGTTTCTTAGTTTCCCAGGGTCTGTTATCACTCAAATGCTTCAGCCACGACCTTGTACCGGAGCAAAAACGTGGGATTTCCTACATGCACGACACATGATGTAATGAGGGGCCATCTAAGTTTGGCAAGGTTAGTTAGGCCTTCTGGTCCAAGGAAACCAATATTATACATCTCGTTTCAGCTGACACAATTGTCCCGATTCTGCCTGCCCTTCCACCTTATGCGGGTTCTGTTCAGCAGGCTCCAACGCCACAATCTGGCTCTTCCAATGCCCTTCGTCCCTTTCGATGTCCTCTCGAACTTCTACAACCACCCCACTGCGGCACTCGTTGCGTTCCTGGCCTTCTTTCGCAGTTTGTTGGGGATTCGTTTCTCCATCTCTCGTCGTCTTTCTGGTTGGTGAAACTTCCCACCACACCACCATGGACCACTTATTGGAAAGAGCTCCCAGGCACACCGAAGTGCGTTTCCCGTGCGCAACGTGTTCGTCATTTTAACCACTCCTCTACCTTTCTTCAGCCACGCCACTCCCCTCCCAATGACTTCACCGACCGGCAACGGTGATTGCTTGTTTCAGGTTTCGGTTACCGTTCGTGAAGGGCTCAAACGGTTCCCAAAAACCAGTACACAGTCGACGGCTGTTTTTGGCTGAGCCCATGTGTACTCTTTCTGGGAACCACCTGGGGCTTTAGGCACCCATTTCGTTGGGGACTACATATGCAGGGCAATGCCTCTACACAGGAGGTTATGTTTCGTGTGCAGATGGTTCCCAACAAAGACACACCGCCTGGTGTGGAAATCGCACTCACTCATCCGAACCGGCGGTTTTGCTCAAAGGGCGTAGCGCTTGTGCTTGGCACTGATCGCGACTGATCTCATGGTTGCTAGCTTGGTCGGCGTGATTACTTACCACTACATGCTTGGAACGCTTGAGCGATAGATATTGGTGGAATTTCCAAACACGTCTTGCAGTATGGTACCTCAGTCAGCCCTGGGAGCAGACCGTGGTTTAATAAAACTGCTTCGAGTGAGTGTTTGCGGTAGGATGAAGATTACCTAACACAGAGCCTTGCCAACACTCTTAAACCAGCCCCATCCTTTTGTCCTTGCTCCTCACTCGTCCCTCTTTTCTCGTTCACCCTTCTTTCTTCCCTCGCTCACCCTTCTTCTTCTTTCCCTCACCCTTCTTTCTTCTCTCGCTCACCCTTCATCGCTCAAGTCAACATAACCTTGAGGTTACCACCACGCTCATTTTGTATGGGCGGCTTGTCGTTCTTCCTTTCCTGTTCCTCTTTTTGTTTTGTTGATACCGTACCGATTTTACCCAACATATTTCCCTGCCTTACAAACACCGCCATACTCAGTATTAAAGCGATCACCGACTCTTGACGTCATTCGTACAAGTGGACACGATTCACACAAAGCTACCCTTATATAACCGAACTTCACCCTCCTTTTCTGATCCCTCTCTTCAATCAATCGACACTTTCACTAAGGACATCGTCGCCTCACGTTATCACATCCTCCGCACAGCCCAACACCCGGGATTCAGCACTACAAACGGAGCCGATTAGCTATCAAGTCTAATCTGCCGTTTCGATCTTGCTCCATCCTCCTGGCCGCCTCCAGACCAAAGCCGATTCAGAAACACGCCATCATCTCATTCGACACCTGTCAAACGCTGTCCCCAACAACACTCCGATAAGGCAATCATGCCTCCAGTCGACTCTGCTGGTAGGCTTCTGGTTGCCCTGCGCGCAATAGCCGTCATGGCCCAGAACACCACTGTGCCCGATGGGTTACAGGAAGCAGTCGGATGGGTGAACAATCCGTCACAAAGGGGCACACTGATGCTCCTCATTGAGTGTGCAACGACCATTTTTGCTTGCACCTGGACCGTCCTACATCTCAATGTCCCTGCCCTTACGGACTCAAGGACGACTCGGGTTCTGCGAAAAGTCAAGTGGATGTCCATTACCATCCTCTTCCCCGAGTTCATCTTTGCCAAAGGTGTATGCGAACTTCGCTTCGCGCTTCATACACTTCATCTGATGGCGGAGAAGATTAATGGAAACACGGCCCCGTTTGAGTCACAGTCCACCTATAAGCAGACGACATCGCAGGGCCAGGACTTCATAGTTACCAGGAGATGGGAAGTCGATTATGGCCCATGGATGCAACTGCTTCACAGGTGGATTGTTCTGCCCCTTTGGCCCCAATTCCAAAACATCGTGGTAAACCCACCAGAGGAAGACGAGAATAATATTCCACCCGCGAGAAGATCCCAGACCTCCAGTATAACCCGGGTAGAAGATTCAGAACTCGAAGGCACCCCCGAGGATGCCGGCATCCGTATGTCTGAACGGAACGGAAGACAGGAGTCCCAAGTTTCGCAAATCTGGACTATTTCCCACGCTTACTACGCAAACATGGGGGGGCTAATTGCGCTTAAGTGCAAGACCGACTGTAATACCGATGCCTTGCAATATTCGGTTTTACGAGGCGATCATCTTGCCAACTGGGATTTGGAAGAATGGCGGTTCGGCCATCCGCTCAAGAAGCTTCGACTCTCAGCAGCCGAGATCGACGACAAAAGTAAGGCCGATTGGTTGGTGAAACTGTTTTCAATGTTTCAAATCAGTCGACTTATTTTGGATCTCATCAATCGAGCTGCAATTTACCGGCCTGTAACCCAAATCGAGCTCGGGACTGCCGCGTTTGCCGTCTTTGCTCTAATCACTTATCTGGTGAACTGGTGGAAACCAAAAGACATTTCACATCCGACATCACTGCATGTTGTGGTAGATGAAAGGCGGTCGGATGAGGCTATTGAACGGTCTGCTGAGCCCTTCTTCACTCGCTTGCTATCGCCCATGCCACGCACATTTCATTACCACAAGATCGCCTCTCAGCATTACCGAATCAGGAACGATGAGCTGCGGATGGATGGAGACTACCCAGTGGTCTGGCCTCTGATGGCAGCATCATGTGTGGTATTCGGAGCTTTCCATTGCATTGCTTGGGGATGGCAGTTTCCGACCGATATTGAGCGGTACTTGTGGCAAGTTACTTCGGTAGTGTCAACACTGTCACCCCTCATTCCACTGGCCTTCACCTACTCTCTCATTCGCAGTGGAACTCGCGCTCTCTTCCTTCACCAAATCGAAGCCGCAAAAGAAGCTTTGACCAAGCTTCGGCCGCTCCGAAGGCTGCCCGAAGGTTGGATACTGCTTTTGCAGACCAATGTGGACGACCCAAACTGGAGACCTGTATTTGGAGAGGAATTTTACGAAGACACGCGAGATAAGATAGTTGCATACGCGAAGTCCTTGCATGAACTCAAAGGTCACCTGTCAGCCTTGGAACGAAAACTCGAGAGGGATCGCCAGGCAAATCTGCTAGAAAACATCTGGAAAGGTCTAGCTCAACTGAAAGACGCGTACGAGTCCCTGGATGAAAGAACATGGGACAGATACGAAGAGCATGTCACACTCGTTGCCCGGACTGTAGGGACCGTAGGCTTGGAGAGCTACGAACCCAGAGTCCTTAAGACACTCAACGACTATTGCCTGTCTGTCGACGGATGGAGTCACCGCAAGCAATACAGGAGTTCCAAAAAGCAACTTCAGACAAGAATCCGCAGATATGCGAGACCTATCAACATCGGTTTCGGCATCGTCTACGCTATCTCTCGGGTCATCCTGATTGCCATCATGTTCTCCAGTCTCCGCGAGGTGCCACAGGGCGTTTACGAGGTCGCCAATTGGACCCGGTTCCTGCCGAGCTTTTCGTGATGGAGTTCGGTGATCCGCTCATCGCTACGGCGAGTCATTGAGCGCCGACGAAGGCTAGGTTGAGAGTAGGGGAATGGATTGGACGGCGGAGATAGGAGCAACTTGGAAAACCTACATGGTAGGGATGCCGTCGGGATTGGAGCACCAGACGGGAAATGGGGGCACATGCGAAGCCCAGGCAGAACTCACGACTTTGACGAATGATTCCACTCGTTTTACAGTTTACGACACACAACTTCTTTTACGACGACTGGTATTTGGGGCGTTTGGTTGTCGGGTTTCCTGTCTTTCACGATCTTACGAATTTTGCATTTTGGACAACAATTCATTGCCTGATGATTGATGACTGGTGTTCTGGACGCAGTCGCCAGGGTCAAGCTGGCGGCTGGCGGCACAACGCTTGCTCACAATTAACGACGTTACGAATGGTGGTTTTAGGACATACAATTCATTGTATGATGCCTGGTTTCCTTGCTGTTTGGTTGTCTATTTTTTTTGGGTTTTGGGCGGTTACGATAGAGTTGGACAAAAGGCGAGAGGAAGTTGATATATCCAGATAGAAGAAAAGGGGCTACGAATGATTGAATGAACGCGGGGAAGGCGATGGGGAAATGGGAGGTTGGACCCAGCCGCCAGGGCCCAGGCAGGAGGCTGGCAACACAAGACTTGCTCAGGGGCATGTTTAAGACATATCTAACGGTGTTACGAATAGTATATTCACAACACACAACTCGTTGTGTGATGGCGACTGGTTCCCCCGGCCATCCACATCAGCAGTTAGCTGTATCAATCATAAAAAAATCATTCCCGCCTTGCGCGGGTCTGGAAATACTACTGGCCCATTGTAGCTTTCGTGATCCAATCTCGCCGAAATGCCCTTGATAACTCGGGGCGTGATCCGTTGGCTTTTTTTGGACTTGCTCACCGGGAAAAAAGGTACTTCGGGTGAGCAAATTGCACGGACCCTTCTTACCGGATGCAAAGGTGGTGAGAATGTGGATCCCGTTGTTTTGGCGTTCGAGGTACTGAAAGTTGTAGGCTATATTCTAGGGGTTATAGCGGGTTTAGTGGGTGGGTGAATGAAATGTCGAGTGTTGAACAACCTCTTCGTTGAAAACCCGGGTGAGGAAGTCCAAAAAAAGCCAACGGATCACGCCCTCATGCAATTCTTCGCAACAAGCCATAGCCTGGACGGTAACTTGAAACTTGAAGGTGGAGGTCGGATTTGTTAAAGTTTCCAGATGTCCAGAGATATGTCGCCTTGCACACCATCGAGTAGTTTAGAGAGCGGAGGAATCTCGGGACCGAAAAGGGAAATCGGGTAGAAGACAGATGCCAAGACCACGGGCCGGTGCCGTCTTGGCAACCGGTCACTCGGTGCTTGGGGGGATATCTTTGCCGGAGGCCCGGAGCTCTATGAACCGGTACAGCTGGATTTGCACTACCTCGAATGTCCATCGAGACGATCGGGTACGTAGCTCGAAATTTACGGCGTGGAAGGCTGTACTTTTTTTTTCCCCTGATGCCAAATATGACGAGGAAAGAAAGATGTCTAGGTAGAGCTTCGGGACAAAGTCCATGAGTTTTGATTGGTTGAGGACGCCTTAACTTACTCCAAGCTGGATCTTGGCACTTCTGTTTTTCTCGATTTCCTTTTCTCTTTCCCGATTCCTGTTTCTCTTCCTTCACCGGTGTTTCTGAAGATTTTTTGAACCGAAATCAGTATGAGCACTTCCACGTATTCGAAGAGTGTGTCAATATCGTCAATCTACAAGCTGTGACATCAATGCCCTTCCTCTGGTTGTTGACAAATGGCAATGCGTTGTTCTCACCCGCAAAGACATTAAACAAGCGCCACAATTCCACATCGCCCTGATACATCAGCTCACCTCGGAACCTCATTTATAACCTCCCTTGTCTACGCTCCAGTTGTAGATTTTCAATTGTAAATGATGCCAAGATGGATTACAGAAATGCATGTACTGCGGCTTCTGTGATCCATCATCCTCGCCCGGGTGCCTCTTGTTCCCCCTGGTCGGGTATCGACTGAGCAAGGAATCCGGTTCGGTTCTGATTATATACTACACTAATTGCAACGAGTGTGGTCTTCATCAAAATCCTCTGACCTTTGGACCCTATTCTTCTGGCTCCGGTTAGCCCACCCAGTCTCAGTGTTCACGAGTTCAGGTAAGGGCATGTTACCTCAACAACATGCTACCCCGAAACCTGGCCGCAGTGTCATGAATAGCATCACTGTTCACAGTATAACCAAACGAAAACACCAACATTGCTAAGGCGACCGTGGAATCAATACACTAAACAGATTTGCTACGCAGGCGACTGTTGACATAGTATATCCCGCCGTGTGCGCTCTCCAAACTTCCTCTTCCGACATCATCACAACAACAAACCCCATCATATCAAACCCAACATTTGATCGTGACACCTTGACAAAACATTGTGCCTACATAGTGGGAACACCACTTAGACAATACATTCCGTAAGTAATACCTTCATCGCCCTGATCCCTCTCATCACACCAGCATGCGTTAACCTATCACTAGCAGGTATCATCGACAACGACAGCACTTCCACGATGTGCCACCAACTACGCCAGCTGCACTCCGTATGCGGCCATGTCACCAAGCGAGAAATCCCTTGCAATGTCGCCGCTTCCAGCCCCAAAAAAGCACCTCCTCAACCGTGGCCTCCCGCTGTCGACACAGGGAGCAAAGTAAAAGACGCTTTCCTGACATGGTGCCTCAAGTCCTTGAAGCCTGTCACCAACAAGAATCGACCCCGTTCCTCAACATGCCGCCCGCCTCTAACCCTCCTTCACGAGGTCAAGTACGGCTTTTGTCAGAAGTGCCGCGAATACTACGAGGCGTATGCCGCCGGAACTGTCGGAAAGGACGTTCAAGATGCGACGAGGTCAACCAATGTTGTTCTAGCGTATTAGAGGTACAAGAACAGATTGCGGTGGAGTTTGCCCGTTCAGGCGGGGAGGGTGCCTGCAGAGTATGTATTCCGCCACCAAGATTCGAAGAGTGGTCGAGCAGCAGATTCAGGGCTCGAAAGACAGGAGCTGGTCATGCTTCAGCAAGTGACGAAAATCACTGGCATGGATATGGGCAACGGTGGCTCTCCTGGGAGATTGGAGAAAGTGAAGGAAGTACGACGAAAGACATTGGAGTGAGCGGAGGAAGGCGATAGCGCGCGGAAGAGGAGCGAGATGGAGCGGAAAGCTGAAGCGAAGAAGACAGCAGAGGAGGTGAGGAAGCACGAGAAGAAGAGGCTCCAACAAGAGAGGCTGCAACAGGAGAGGCTGCAACAGGAGAGGCTGGAGCAGGAGAGGCTCGAGAAAGAAATACTCAAAGAGCAGAAGATTGAGGGGAAGAAAAGACTCGAGGAGGAGAGATTCGAGGAAGAGAGAAGACTTAGAAAAGAGAAAAGGCTCGAAATCAAGAGATGGCTTGAGAAAGAAAAAAGGCCCGAGAAAGATCAGAACTTCGAGAAGAACCTCGAGAAGGGCGAAAAAGGAGAGAAGAAACAGAAGAGCGGTAAGGACAAGAAAATCATGGTGGAGATTGAAGACATGGAAGGCAAAACGCTGATTGAGTGCGAACATGGGAAAAGGGAGACGGGGTTGAGAGTTCGCATAATCCCTCGCAGCACCCACTACCGCGGTCCCCACTTGGGCGCCAGCCATCGTCACGAGCGAGCCTCTGATGATGGTGACGGGTTGGAGGACAAGCCCAAGCTATATAGATCACGGGTCTTCTCGGACCTCGTGAATTTCTATGAATCTCAGTCCCAGGAGACGAAGACGAAGAACGAGGATGTTCAACGCACAACCTCCAAATCTCCTTCGAAGAAGAGGACTACACAGAAAGAGGCGGGTGAGGTTGAGAAAAAGGTGGCAGAAAAGCAGGCAACCCCAAAGCGCAGATACAGAAGGCCAGACGCCCAAGAAGTTTCTGAGACTGATACGTCCGAGCCCGTCCTTTGCCAGAAGCCCCAAACTGTCGCACCAAGACCTCCTAAGCGCTCATCGAGCCCGCTTGTCCCTAAAGTCCAATTCGTTGCCGTCTCAATCTCAAATGACGGCGCCTCCATCAGTCGGTACTACCGCCGACGTGACCTCGAAACGCGCTTCTGAGCACCCGAGGAAGCCGACGATGGACGACAATGTTCCGAACCAGGCAAACACCAAGAGGAAGATCTCAGCCACGAAACCCAAAAGGGAAGAAGTGCCTTCGAAGCCAGAGCCGAAGCAGGAGCTAGAGAAACCGAAGAACAACATCAGTACTATCCAAGGTGAAAGACAGGGCCTGAAGAGCCTACCAGCTCCAAAGCCCCAAAAGGAAGAATTCCCAAGGACAGGGCCAGTGAACAAGCACCAGCAGCCGCCTTCAGCCCCTCGCATTCATCCACCCAGCCCGAAGGACAAGAGCACTGCCTTTGCCCAAGACAACAACACCAACAAGAAGGTCCCATCCCCAACCTTGCCCAAAGCACAAGAGCTGTCAAAGGCGACAGACCCCAAGCCCGCTCCTCGACCGGCTTCCCCCTGGCCCCGACCCCTCCGCCGTCGCCTATCTCGTGAAGACACGAAGAAGCTGATGGAGGAGCATGTCTTCCACGACAAACTCTCTGACATCAGCGAAGAGAGAGCGTCCCAACTTTCGGGGGCCTCAAAGTACTCGAAGGGAAGGGCGCCTGAAATCAGATCAATCGACAAGATTTCTGTTGCCGGTGAATGCGGTAGTACTCACGCCCTGACGAATGCGAGTATCTTGTCTGCCACCTCTGTCGACTCAATGAAGGTTGAGTACAACCCGAGTGATCGATCCGCCACTACTGTCGATTCGATGAAGGTCGAATACAATCCCAGTGATCGGTCCAACACCTCTGTGGACTCCATGAAGGTCGAGTACAGCCCAAGCGATATTTCTCGCTGGGGATGTGGGAGCACGGTCACCGACGCGTCAGTCGGTTCGATGGTCGTGGAGCTTGATCCAACTGAGCAGTCGACACCCATCAACTCGGCTTCAGATGTTCCTCTTGGCTGGGAATGCGGTAGCATTCCACCCCTGACCACCACGAGTACTCTGTCCACCACAACCTCTACTGTCGACTCCGTGAAGGTCGAGTACAATGCGAGTGATCGGTCCACCACTTCTGCCGACTCCATGAAGGCCGAGTACAACCCAAGTGATCGGTCCACCAGTTCTGTCGACTCCATGAAAGTCGAATACACCCCAAGTGCTCAGTCCGAACTATGGGAGGACATCCTTCGTCATTTAGGGGCCGAAGCCGAGAAAGAGACAGGGTGGCTGGTTCATCCGGAATACTGCGGGTGTTTGGGTTGCCTTAAGGAAGCATGATTCACCGAGATGGAAGAAAGTACCCTGGGCGAAATGTAGGAGGCAAATGGTTGATGCTCTCATGGAAGCTGGGCGAGACGGGACGGTTGTCAGAGGAAGGGAGGATAGGTGGATACTTAGTAGGTACCTGTGTTGGAAAGGAGATAAATCGAGGAAGGTGGGGGTATGCTGAGAGGGATGCAAGTCGCAAGGTCGGGGTGGACGAGATGCAGCGCGGGGGGACTGATCGATGGGTGTGAAGTTGAGCGTTGGCAGTTGCGACGGGACGAAGGGCGATCGATCGATGGGCAATTCTTTGCTTGCGTTGACGAAGGGGAGGCACGTCTAGAGGTATCTACCGTAGTCTGATATAGCAATGTTGGGCGAGATAGCAACCCCTAAAAAAGTGCAAAAAAAGAAGAGTGGGCGTGAATCGAACGCAGGACGTGAGACAAGTGGAAAGGAGTAGTAGAGCCTTATTTGCGTAGCCGGAAGACGCCAGCTGTCATCACTAGCTGTCAGACAACCCCCCAGGGTCCTGGCCCAGGAAACAGCTGCCCCCCGGCTCGCGCCAGGTGCCAACTGCCTACACATGTAAGGTTGTCTAACAGCCCCGACGCTGGTGGTCAAGCGACGCATCACGCCGCTTGACCACGAGCCCACTGAATTGTTGAGAATCTGGTCCGAACTTTCGACTTATCAACCAGCCTTCAGGCAGTTGCACCTTCTCATGCAGCACGTCATGCCTTTGCGCTCTCTGGCGGGGGACGATTACTGAACCACCCACGCCATCCCGTCCACCTCAATCTGGCACCCACTTGACTGTGTTAGCGCACTATCTGGAGGTGACCCAAACAATGCACGATCAAGATAAATTTGCATCTCATTCAACCTCGAGTCTCTCCACGACACACTCTCCCACGCGCCGACAACCACAACATGTGCTGTCACTACTTCAGGCTGCCAAGTATCAAACGGTTGGGGTTGTCATGGGATGTCGCTTTCAACTAACTGCTGGATCTACAAAAACAGTATCACAACCTCACCACCTGACGACGGCGCGCGCGACACGCCGCTCGATAGCGCTCTCGACGGCATCCTACTCGCATCATCGGATTCCCACTCCACGGAGCAATATACCACGCTATGTCGGCTTGACAGCTCGATCGACCGAGAAATATGTCAACAATAATAGAGACGGTCGACACGCAAGTGCCGCGAGTGCACAGCTAGCTACAATACAGTACGGGGGCGGTCATGGCTGCGCAAGAAAGCACGAATGCAGCGAATCAGGCCAAGCGGCACAGATTTCGGGATACAACTCGACCAGCAAGAGGAATCCCATGTCTCAAGAAACCACAATCCCATCAACCCAACAACGGGCGGATGGCAATTTCACGATGGGGTTCTCGGCCTTCATTTCCTTCAATCACATGCTAACAGGCCCCTCGGCCGATCCTAGCAGAGCTGGCTACGGTATCCGAGTTGCCGTTCAACCTGAGGGTGGGAATTAACACCGAGTGTGGAAGAGGGGCTAGGTCTGTCTTTTCTTCTTTTACTGTGTGATGATTTTCCATATCTCCTCGGAATCAAGCGGTTCCGTCCTCGTCGGCAACAATCATATGGACTAGACATGGGTTTACCGAGACGAAGCGATGGTTGCTGACGGCCCGGGAAATGGTCACGGAGACTTTTGGTCCACGACTTGATGATTCTGTGGAGGCCGCCTTCCGAGGGATGATGAGTTCGGAACAAAGTTGCAATGGCCGAGAGCCAAAGAGGTGGGATGCCTTCGTTCCGAAGAGTTTCGGACTGGAGATAGACTGTCTTGCCGTGGTTTGACTGGAGAGTATACGTTGAACATGTCTTAACAGTCTTGTGAAACGATGATGCGACCACGATGCGAACAGGTAACACCCGACGGATGGAAGCAGCGGATATGTTGGTATCATCGGAGACTGTTGACTCAACTGAGACGAACGACCGGGTTGAAAATCCGAGACAACCAATGTTCGCTGCAGTGTCACGGGAAGACATCAGATATAAGTGGCTTCGAATTCGATGACATATGAGAGAGCTTCCAACAACTTGTTATCTTGCCGTTTTCTGCGGCGATGCAAGTTTTCCTGGCCGGCCGAGCGATTGGTGATCGAGAGGAGTGCTTGAGATGAGCACGTGGGAATTTCGGGGTTTGTCGACAGGGGGTGCGCTAAAAGGCAATTAAACCCCTGGCTTCGATTTCCATGTGGTAACCAAACTCTGGAAATCCTCGATTTAAGGGCCAGTGCCCCCCTCGTTCTCTGACCTCACGATCAGAGTCTCTGGACACCTACCGGGAGTCAAGCGATTGGTCGGAGCAGAATTCTTCTTATAACCCCCAATCTTGGAGTGGGAGCTCTAGATGGTTCTTTTAGGCTTCCATCACATTTTGCGATCTTAGGTGGTAGCGCCGTGGATCTGGATCGATTTTGCTCCCAAACCTGAAAATTGGGAAGCAAGATCGGATATCTTGCTTGCAATTCCGGTGTTGTGGTGCGAACGTACATGATTAGCTCGTGGCGCTGAGAAGTTGTGCATCGCAATTGCCATGCTCATCGAATCAGATTCGTGAACGCATTCCCGTCAGCTGGCAAAACGACATCTCGTGAATCTAGAACACTGCGCCGCACGAATAGAAGTAAGTCAGTAACCACAGTATGGCGCTTTCCATGGCTGACTGCAGGACTGAATATTTCTTCAAATGCAAATATCTCCTCGCTGATGACATACAGGCGGGCGACAACCGCCGAGGAGATAGGCAGATCATATCCGCTTTGTTGTTAGTTCTCGCCCACCCTGGACACGAAGGACAAGGGTTGTGAGTACCGGCAGGTTGGATCTCAAGCAGATCACAACATCATCACTGCACCACTGCATGTGACGCGGCTCTTTTTGACATTTTCCGACTGGGCAGAAACCCAGATTCCTTCTTCTGATCCACGTGGTTTAGAATACCCCCTTTGATCGCAGAACGCCAACGAGCTGGGCAAAAAGCGTGATGATTATCACAAGTAGACTCATCCCTGTATCCCAGTGCCAAACAGATGGGGGTTGGCGATGGCATCAGGTCTCAGCATATCCGTTTCATGCTGTTGGCAGAAGACTTCCACGAAAACGTCTCGAACATCAAAGACATCAAAGTTCATGATGGCCTTCTGCCTATCATGAGAGGCGTGGCTTTTGTGAGGGCATCCAACTTGGAGTGTTCATCTCGGACCTCATTGGTCCCTGCAGGATAACTGAGCGCCACAAACGATCTGTCACGTTCCCTCCCATCTGGCAGCGAACGGGTGGGATTTGCTAACACACAACCGGATCTTTGTCCGAGACTCCCCAGAAAGAAGCCCTTTTGACGATCAGAACCAACATTTTCCATGGGGACGCGGATCGGACTTCGACATCAACGCCAACCTTTGAACTCCATCGCGAGGCGAGGACCCTGAGGCCAACGACCCGGGCCCGGATGAAGATGACGCCAAGGGGAACCAACGAGGCAAGTCGATACCGAGGAGCTCACAAAAGCCAATGATGCTGTTGGATCGTTTCTTCGATGAAGAAAGCCGGCCCCCTGGTCCTGCTGAACGACTGCGTATTTCCGGCGTACAGAGACCCAAACCTTTCACCCGAGAGACATACCTAGATCCGGATCACAGAACACGTTGGTTAGGGTAACTTTTGGTTAGCCCCATCCATTTCGGTCCTTTCGGATATCACCGTCACCCAAATTTGGCTTAGGAAGGCAGTCCATACCAGATCATTGCATGAGATCCCATGAGCCTGCTACCATAATCCACGGAACGATCTCCGGCTCCAAATATGGTGGAGAAAGCCTCAGCCCAAATCAAAGTCCCAGAGCTCATAAGTATTGTCATCAAGCCCCCCCCCGGACCGATGACCTCTCCCCGGACAGCTCTGCTCTTGGTATCACGAACATCGGACTTACACTCGCTTTGTCGCCCTGAGATACCCCTTAACCAACCTGAACTTCCAACATCCAGTCACCAACCGGAATCATCTGACAGCTCAGCCCTACCTCTATCAGACCCCAGCCTTAGACGCCCATTATCATCATCATCAGACAAAGAGTACTGTATCATCGGATCCAACCCGGACCAAACGATTGAGTAGAAAGGATGTCGTCGTCAGTATCAAGCAAGGTATTACACCCACCTACTACCAACGTTAATTTCCCACCGTCTCCCTTTGTGATCACCATGGACCAACGTCTTGTTGGCGTGATGAGATCGTCGTCTTCACCGGTGTCTCTCACGGTTGTTAAAGTATAAATCAGGAGATGGGACCCAGAGACTTGACACTATCATCACCAACAACAGCAGAATCATCTCACCTCATAAGCTTCACGCAAGCGATCATCAAAGCATTCACTGACTCAACATCAACTCATCAGCATTACATTGCAACAACCCACCACCATCGTTTCAAGATGTCCACCTCAACCTCCGGCGGAAGCTCCTTTGTCGTCCAACCCCCACAGTTCATCATGACCAGGCAGAACATCGACATCCTCGCCGTCGTCAAATACGGCCCCTTACCTTCCACGTTAACCCCCACCAACCTTCACGCCTACCTCTGCCTCGGAGACCCGTCCACCAATAAAGCTATCACAGACATGAGCATATACCCGGTCCAAACGGGCCAGGGTATGGCCGTCACCGGCGTGGGTCTTCCTGGGGAAGGGGCATATGCCTTCTTCCTCTTCCACAACGCCACGTTTCCCAAGGCTGGTACCTACAAGATTGGCGTCTCGATCCAGGAGGACAGGATCAACGCGATCAATATGGCGCAGGTTTGGTCCAGCGCGTTCACGGTGGGCAGCGTGGCGGGCGATATGAGACTTTGTAAGTTTTCCAGAAAGAGAAACACTCCTCCAATCCCCCCACTGTGGCACTGCCACCCACCCGGAGTTCACGGTCTCGGCCGAGGGGATGTATCACTAGGAACATGAATCAGTTACTGACCAGACCATCCTCTGCTACAGCTTCCGATGAACAAGCGACAATCGATAAGCTCCAGGCAGCGGGGGTTTTCGGTGCGAACTAAAGCCCTAGGCTCATCGGAACAGACTTTGCGTTTCCTTAGTACCGAAAGGGCGGGAAGGGAACCGGACGGGAGGTCATTTTTTTTAAAGGACTGTCTGTCCCACTGGGTCAGGATCCGTGGTGTTTCTTCAAGGCGTCATGGGGGTGTTTTGGACTTACTGCGGATAACTGTCGGGAAGCAAAGTTGGAACTTTCATGGGCTGGCTTACACTGGATTGGGATCGGGAGGATTTTTGGTTTTGGGATAAGGCCGGCTGGTACGGCTACGTAGGTGACGATGATGCGGACGTAGAACGGAGTTTACTACTGTCCTCGTCCTTGACACCGTTCGTTATGGCTCATATGGGGGAGGATAGAATGGATTAATCGAGGCTGTGCCTTTTTTACGTCGTGGTCAAGTTCATGCAAGTGGTAACTTCCCGTTTCTTCACCAGAACTCGCAGTTGGTTCAAAAATGATTTCACATTGCGGAATGAGATGCAGGCTTATCAGAATTGGCACAGGACTTGGTGGCAATCTGTTAGTGAAGTAACGCACGGACATCAATCGAGCGCTTGGCCCGCCCCGCTGAGCAGGAAGGACAGTTACGGCGGGGACCGCATCATCATTACTACTCTATCAGATCAGATCACATTCAACACGCTATAATATATCGAACACGGAGGACTTCATCCCATTTATCATCATATTCCGGTGCCTAAATCTTCCAAATTGCCCCAGATTCGCTTTCATCATGCGCCGTCGGAGGCAACCTTCGTCAAAAATGACCGTGACTTTTTACTCGTCCGGCAGGCATGCACGGCACCGTCCGGGCCCCTTCCCGTCTATTTATACCTCCGCGTGCAAAGGACGTTGGTGAAATGTTTACAGAGTTCTAATATATGAGGATAGCATCATCGCTGGCTTGGCAGATCAAACCCCAATTAGATTGAGAGCCGGATAATTTCATCCCAAACTTCATTAACTGCAGCTGCCTGCGATCCACCACTCCCTCGGTCCTTGGGCGCTCCTTCTCTTTTTACTCGTACAATCCCTTCCTTCCATCATCTGTAGTTCTCGACCGAAACGAATCTATTTTCTCCATCCTTTCCATGCTTCCTCCATCATGCATGTCATGGCAACTTCCATCCTCCCGAGCAACTGAGGCGCTGCTGTATTGGCCCTCCTGCCAACTAAGACCGAGTCCTTCCGTCTACTTCCTACACTTGCCGCCTTCCACACAAGCCACAACGCTGCACTGATCAACAGCAGTTCCTTCCTTCTACATACAATCATCGCACCCGCAGTATCGCTCGCCCGGCGCCGCGGAAGTGTCCGAAGTGCAGAATTTCATGATGTCATCCCAGAGTTGGGACTGGATAGATGATGTGTAGTCATTATGCACGGAGCTTGTGCTTGCCACCGTGGAGCTGCTTGTGCTCGTGGTCAGGTGGGACTCGGCCGTCTTGTAGGATGAGCAGCTAGAGGTGGAGACCGTGGAGGATGAACGGCTCGGATCGGACGAAGCAGGCTCCGGGGTTGGGGTGCCGGGGGTGGAGATGAAGGAACTGCTGTAGTCGTTGATGTCGGCCTGATTTTGCTGACGCTTTGGGGTGTGGTAGGGAGAATAGCCGGCCTCGGTACTGCGCTCGGATGCATTACCAGTCTTTACACCATTGTTTCCATTTTTGCTCAAGTGACGAGGGCTATTCACGGTGTACGACGACGATAACTCTGGCACCCTGGAAGTCTTACAGACACCCAGAACACGATCGGATAAACGTGAGTTTTCACCAGAAACGACAGCTGCGCAACTAGTCTTGTCGCTGATCTCGGTCCAGAAGGTTTTGGCGGTATGGAAAGATGCTTTGGGGATTCGGGACGCCTTGGAAGCAGTAGTGCCGTTGGAGGAGGTCACATCAGGCTTGGAGCAGGACACTGTGAGGGGAGCACAACGATTGCCATTGCCGCTGATATTATTGTCGATGTTGTTCCAGAAGCTCTTCGCGTTTTGGAACGATGAAGTTGTGGCAGACTTGGGTAAGGAAGAAGTTGGCTTCACTGCCCCTGTGTGAGTGGTCTGGCGGTTGGGGTCAGCTGCTTTGGTGATCGGCTCCTTCTGGTTGGTTGAGTTTTTGACGGATGAGTTGTTCACGGCGTTTTCCTGGAGGTGAGAGAGGTCAGCATGGTCAATCACGCCTGGAACAATTTACTGGCGGTTAGGTACTCACGGTGACTTGAGGAGCAGAAGCCGACGAGGGCATGGCTTGGGTTCTGGTCAGGCGCTTACCGATGGCGGTCCTGGCCGGGATGGCCAAGGGCGCGGGTGGGTCTTGCGGAATGAGGGGGCTAAGAGGACGCTCCGAAGTGCCGGCAGTAGAGGCAGGCGGCTTTGACGAGTTCACGTCCGGGATCTTTCGCTTCGGTCTCGGAATGCTTGAGCACCTGTCTCGGCGCATGCGTTGCAACGGCCGGCCTTCGTTGGCTGTTGGTTTGACTTCCTCCTCTTGCGTGCTCGGATTACCCCTTCGTGTATCCGAGTCTCTGGGACTCTTCTGGGTGGTCGACTCTCTCTCATGTATGGTCGGGTCGCATGTTTCTGTCTCCGACTTTTCCTCCTCTTTGACTGGTGTTCCGAGGGGGGCCGCTACTGGTGATCCCCAACGCACCGTCTCCTTCTTCTTCACATTGTCTGGCTTGGAGGCACCTGGATGCGGGGTAGATGTCCGGGTCCTGGGAGGCGGCCAAGACCTGGACCTCCCTCTCAGGGCGTCGACTAGAGGACTGTTGCCCTTGGGGGAAAGTATATCTGCTTCGACATGGCTGTGGATGTTGACGGAAGGCCAATGTCGGGACTGATATCCGGCAGTGTGGTTGTCGTCTTGGCTTGTCGGGGCATTGGACCGCCGTGGGGGCTGGCTCTCCGCCTTCTTCTTGTTGTCGCGTAGGCTTAGCGCCTTGCGTAAACGAGAGAACATCTTGCCGGGCTTGATGGGTTGACCTCAATTTAGGCTTGGGATGTAAATGGCGTTGACGGGAGTTGCAGTGTTAGCGGCTTGGTGATGTTGGTTATCGGTGTGGTGCATCGACAGGATTTGTGTCGTGTTGTGATGATGATGCAGGAAGAGGAAGTACACATATGCACTCTGCACACTTCCAAGATGCGTTGCATATACCAAGCAGAAGAGGAAGTATGGACTCTGCACACTTCCAAGATGCGTTGCATATACCAATACCAAAGGTTCCATGGCCGTCGATATTTACCACCGTCCTCGCCGTGGCGACTGGTGTTGTTGTTTGCCTAAGGGCCGGAGAACCTGGGGACAGCATCACAGTTCATCATGGGTAGGAAGGAGATGGGATACTAATCCTCAGAGACTGACCGAACTGAATGGAAGGAATACCATCAAGGTTCCGAGGGACAACGCCATTGTTCATGAACGCTCCTGTTGAGTGAATCAGGTACAAAAGTGAGGAATATCAAGTTCTGTGAGGAACAAGAACATGACGCCCGTAATGGCATCAGCTTGGGAACCAAAAAGGGCACGGCGTAAGTTTTAAGTTTACTCTATACTGCTCTTCTAACAACCTCTTCCTCAAAGAGAAACTTAAGCGATCCACGAAGTCGGTAATAGGTTAGAAAATGACATATCAAAGGAGCACAGAGCGGCCGAGGAACATACAGACGAATGAAGACGCTCGAGACACTCGACGGAGCCGCAACATCGAGATGTAAGTGCGATATATAGGACCCATTCACCTCGTTTACTGAGCTCGTAGAATACTCGTTTACTACTTATCTGCATTGTAAGTTCTTAAGAGATCAATGAACGACGTCGAAGTAAGCGGTCTGCGGCTCAGAAAGCATTTGTCCCAACAAAGCATCTTCACATTTGCCAAACTGCCAGTGAGGCCCAAACCATAATTGGCAACATTACCTGCCAAACAAAGAACCTACACTAGAGGTAGTGAAACAGACAAGGCGGATCAAGATGTCTTGAAACATGTAAAGATGCACAAATACAAGGGATTGCTAGTGAATTGAAGTCCAGACACACACAACACCCGCGATATGCTTGTCCCTCCGTGTTGGTTCCACTCAACCAGTCCCGATTCCCGACTGAGATGCGATTTTATCTCATCCCCTGCAAAACCCATTCATATTTAGTTAGTGGAGTAACGCAATCCGGATGGATGGAAGGTGCTTCAGTCCCATTGCTAGGTCGGTGCCGCCTGACGCCGTCGTCCTCGTGCCAATTACCATCTTTTCCGATGATGAAAGAGTGGTATCGAGCATAAAAGCTTGTTTAGAAATCTGCAGGCCGATTTCATCGCGGGTCGCGCCTGGTTCGTTGGAACTCGCATGTTCAAAGTTGAGCGAGAGAGAAATAAGGTGTGACGGTATCACAGTGTATTAAATCCTGCAGCGGACCTTGTTAGTGTAGATAGCGTATAGGACGTGCTGTAAAGGAAACCGAAGATTGCTGCTGCCTATCGCGTCCTGCGCTTTGCCAGGAACCAATCTGTTAGCAAAGTAACAGACCTATAGGGACCAGCATCATCATCGTCATCACTGCGCTATTACATCAGATCACAATCAACACGACAAACCGAACATGGAGGATCTCATCCCTAGAGGTAGCTTTATCATCTGCAGGTACTTGACATTTCCCCCCTTTCCATCCGAATCCGACCCAAGTTCCCGGAATCAGCAAGCACCCTCATCGTCACCGCAGGCATGCCTGTATATGTATCTTATCTCTCTGCAGGTGCAGATCTCAGACTGCATCCTCGATCCTTCCACTTCCAACTTCCAACCCTCCCACGAGTCGACCGCTTCTTGGCCGACCCAACCATTCTCCAACCATTCAACCATCCCGTCCTGTCAATCCTCCAACTCCTCCTTCGTCCTTCACGCGCTTTCCTTTCCCATCTTCTCCGACCATCTACCTCCGCCCGGCGGAACACTTTCCACCGCCAACACGCGCCACCGTGCTGCACTCCTCCTCGTCGCGCGACTCGCCCCAAACGCAATCATCACAATCGCAGAAGCGGGGGCACGAGGACGTCTCTGTCTCCGAAGAGCAAAACCTCATAATGTCGTTCCAGAGCTTCGACTGGACTGATGGATTGTACTGAGCTTCGATGGAGGTTGTGCTGTTACTGACCCCCGTCGCGCTGGGATGGCTGTTTGCCGTTTGGTAAGAAGATACTGAAGATCCCGTGGCGATGGATATGGAGCTCTTGGATCCGGACGCAGCGCTGCAATCGGAGTAATTTGGCTTAGGCTTGGCCTTGGATCCGGCTCTGCTACGGCTACGGCTACTTTCGACATTCACATCGCTCTTCACGCCCCGGGAAGACGCATTGGAAGAGGTCATCGACACACTATCATCCCTGGGAGCACCAAAGGCAGATTTGGCACCAGATCCAACAGCACCACCCTCCCTCCCACTCTTCCTCAACGGACTATTCACCGTATATCCCGACAGCTCCGTCACCTTCGACTTCCTGCAGGAATCACGAGCAGGGGATCCGCCGACGGGCTTGCTAGAACTGGAACCGGAAACGACGGCTTCGCAACTGGTGGTGCTGATTTCACTCCAGAAGCTCTTTGCTGTGTGGAAAGAGGCGGTGGACGAGGAGACGGGAATACGCGAGTTCTTGGGGGGAACGCCAACGGAAGGAGTGGACTTGGAGTTGAGGATGGGAGCAGCAGTGCTGTTGTCATTATCATTGTTGCTGATTTTGCCCCAGAAGTTTTTGGCCGTTTGGAATGAGGCAGTGGAGGACGACTTGGGAAGGGAGGCCGTGGCGGAGGTGGTCTTGACTTTGGCTTTGTTGCTGTGTTCGGTGGTAGCTGGCTTACATGTAGCCTTGCCTTTGGGGGAACTGGCAATGATGGTGCCCCTGCGCCTGGGTTTGTTCTTCAGCAGTGAGGTGGGGCTGAGAGGATGATATCTCTACGATCAAACTGGAGGTCTGGCTTTGGTGAACGGGGCGATGCGTGAGGGTGATGGTCTCGAGCTTGTCGTCGTAAGAAAAGCCGCGAGATGAAGTGGGTTGGGACTTGTTCTTCTGCTTGTGTCAGAGGTCAGCGAGGAAACTTTTCTCAGGGACAGGGAGTAACTTACAGTGACTTCAGGTGCCGACACTGATGAAGGGATCGCTCGGTTTTGACCCCGACGGAGGGAATTCTTGGTCGGGCTAATGCGCAACGGCGCGGACACCGCTTGAGGGATGAGCGGACTCGGCGGACGGTCATGTTGCACTCCCGAAGCGGAAGCAACGGCAAAGGGGGTAGGGCGTCTCCGCAAACGACTCAACTCAGACGACGACTCTGAGTTCGGGACATTTTTCGGTCTGGAAATGCCAGATGGCTTGTACCGGCGCACAGTTTGTTCTTCATTCGACTGGTCCTTCTCTTCTTCCTCCTCTTCGACTTTCTCTCTGTTCTGCCCGTCCGCACCCGTCTTCTTGAGGACCGACCTCATGCGTGATACCGGATGTCTGTTCTCTGTGGCTGGTTGCTCGAGAGGATCCGTCCAGTGAACACCCTTCTTTTCATTGCGCTGTTGTTCTTCACGCGGGTAGTAAGGGGTGGGCGCCCGTACCCGGGAAGGGTGAGAAGACCGAGACCTTCCTCTCGGAGGCTGCTCGAGCAGCGGTTTATCGTCTTTTGATTCGATGACGCCCTCGCAACGGTAGCGTTCGACAGAGTGTGGTGACGGATCTCGGTGGCGGGATTCATTGGCTTGTGGTTCCTTTGTTTCTTTGCTCCTCCTCTTCTGAGCGCTCGATCGAAGAATGAAGTCGATCTCCGCCCTGCACGGGGAGAGTGCTACGCAATGGGACATCTTAGACTCGTGATATCAACGGAAATTGGGCTTGCAAGATGTTGGGAGGTCGTGGTTTTGTTTGAGGTGCAGACTGTTGTGTTGCAGTTTGGCAGAGGTGAGTTCTGTCGTTCAGTGATTGACGATGATGCAAGAAGAGTATCTTTACCACCACTCTCACCCACGAAATCCATGGGTTATACTGGCCAAGGTCGACGGTCGCCATTAGTTGTCGCCATGGCGACTGGTGTTGTCGTTTGCCTGAGAACCTGTGTGAACACAGAACAGCATCACTGTTCATGGACATGATGGCTATAAGGGAGCAAAGCAGGTGGTGGGATCTAGGATGTGCACAATCCTCTCTGTCCTCGGATACAGGTTGAGCTTGATGGAAGAAATGGTAGGGGTACAAGGGTGACGACGAGGAAGTGACCATCGACTTCCATCACTGATCAGGGACATTTACTGCGAGAAACATCAACGGTCTTGGCATCAGTAGTTCACAGAGTAAATGAGCAAAAGAAGGTAGACCGTTACCCAAGGAGCATCCAAGGTATCTGGTATATGGAATCACGAAGGGAACCGATGTGGGACATCGGCAGAGGTGGTGATCATGTTCCCGTGTTGAACTCAAGCGAGACACTCGACGACAAGCTTGTTGTGAAGTGAGATGCGATATATAGGATGCGTCAAATTAGTCCTCAGATCCATATACATTCGTTTCGTTCACATTGAATTTCATAGTCCAGTTCCAAGAAGTGACAACGACTCTCGTCGATGGTATCGAAATGGGGAGTATAACCAGATCGATGGCCACCAAGAACAAGATGTGACCTTAACTCATTTCCTACGGAATTTGGCGAAGGTTTGTTAGTACGGTAACGCAACTGCAAAACAACCGACTGGGGAGCTCGGACCAGCCGGACCGGGCCGGTTGTGCTGGAGCAGGACGTCCGACGGCGACGCAGCGAGCTTCAGCGGCCAAACCCGGCGCAGATCGGAACTGATGTCTGGAATAAATATAAGAATGGAGGAATGATACCGAGCTGTGATGTTTGTTTTTACTAATCGGTTGCTTGATACTTGTGATCCAAATTGTTTGTCACACAGGGATGTTTTCTTATCACGATCACTACAAACTGCAATGCAGGCTTGTTAGTGAAGCAACACTGATGAATTGTCTTCTCATCACCCGACGCATCCACATCGGAGCGCTCAACATCTTAGCACCGGCTGACATCACGACAAAGTAAGATGTAAGGGTTGGTTAACTGATATATGTTGCTAGCAATGTCTACACAGCTACCGATATGCAAATAACAATGACTATTGCCGTCCTATTCTATTCGCTTGTTCGCCCAAGTGAGATACCAGGTAGGTTTGAGCGCCCTCCAACGCTCAATCCACCGTGACATCTACGATATTTGTATACTCGTAACTCCTTTTATAACCGCTCGATAAAAGACATACCCATAAGAGAGATCATAATGTATAAACTTGTAAAAGGTCTCCACCACAACTCCGACCATGCTCTCGACACAAAAATGCCATCTCTAACCATCTCTTTTACTCCCCTTACAACTCCTCACTTCCTCCTAAACACACTTAGAGAGTAGTAAGGTACTTGATAACCTTCTCCCTTTCGTCAACAGGCATAACGCTCAGGACATCACGAACACCCTTCCAGGCGGCGTCATCAGATCCCTTAGAAGCAGTGCGGATGAGGTCGCGCATCTCCGAGGTGATCGCCTCGGCCTTGAGGGCATCGATCTTAGTCTGGACCTGGTGACGGTTCTCCTCGTACCAGACGGCAACCTCACGGTCGGCCGTGTCGAACTTCTCGATGCCGCTCCAGGCCTGGAGAAGCTGGAGGTGGCGAGCACGCTCCTTGGTAGAGTTGGCAGTGAGGGCCTTGCTAAGGGCACCGCCAGGGGTAGTGGCGGAGATAATGCGACGGAGGATGTACTCCTCGTTGAGTCTTCTGCGCACACGCCAGTAGAAGAAGCGGCGGGCGTTCTGCCACTCAAGGATCTCGCGAATGACACCCTTGGCCTTCATGCGGCCAGCACGATCGTGGAGATCAGCGAACTGCAAGCTGATCTGAGCATAAACGGGCAGAAGCTGCTGCTCGCGCTCAGTCATCTTCTTCTTGATCGCATCAGACTCCTCCTTGGGGAGGCTGACATCGGCGCTCTGCCTCTTGAGATCGGCATAAACGGGGTCAAGACGGGCCATGGTATCAAGCTGCTTGTCCTTGCGGTACTTGATACCAATGATACCCTCAGGCTCCAGAACACCACCACGAGCATCCACATCAGCATACATCTCCATGGCGACAGGGTTGATGGTGGGATCGACGACGACCCACGAGCCACCACGAAGCTCGCCGAAGGGAGGAATGTAGATGAAGACGGGCTGCTCGAACTTGACGAGGGCGTCAACGATGAAGGAGCCGTACTTGAGAACCTCGTTGTACATGTCGCGCTGACCACCAGAGAAACCACGCCAGTTGGCGAGGATCATGAGCGGAAGCTGCTCGCCGTTGTTGAAATCGTTAATGGCCTGGGCAGTCTTGAAGGCGGAGTTGGGATACCAGACACCACCAGCCTCGTTGGCCACCTGCTCGATCGAGTCAGGGTTGGCGGGATCCGCAGGAGTGATGTTCTCAACAGAGCGGGTCTCGACAGCGATGACACCCATGGGGATACCGCCGAGGCGAGCGCGACCGACGACGACAGTCCTGGCCCATCCGCCAAGGGTCTCGACGAAGGAGTCCTTGTCGAAGAGACCGGGCTGGAAGCCGTTCTCGTCCTCCTTACCGCCAATCATCCACCTGACGTCGTAAGGCTGCTTCTGGGGCGGGGTGTAGATAATGTCACGATCCCAAGTGTCGACACTGATGCTGATAGGCACAGGGTTATTGCGCTTGTCAGGAACGAACGACATCCACTCGACGATCTTGGAGACACCAGCGAAGTCATCGTTGGCAGTCAAGTGGGAGACACCGTTGCGGTACATGATCTGAGTCCCACCAAGCTGCAGGTTGGAGGTGTAGACCTCGCGACCCAAGAGGTTGTTGAGGGCAGGGGCACCGGTGAGAATAATGGGCTGGCCCTCAATCTGGACAGCACGCTGACCAAGACGGACAAGGTAAGCACCGATACCAACGGAGCGGCAGGTGACGAGCGTGCAAGTGAAGATGTCGTTGTAGGCCCTGCTGGTGGCACCGGCAATGAGACCAGAGCCACGCAAGCACTCAACACCAAGACCATCCTCAGCACCAACGATCGTGACAATCTTGTGGCGCTTCTCGTCTCCTTCGGTGATCTCCTCGGTGATGACACTGTTCTCGAAGCGCTTCTTGCCCGCATCGTCAAGGTAGAGGTACTTGAAGCCAGCCTCAGGCTTGCTGGGGTCGTTCCAGGCAACGCTGAAGTGAGGCATAAGCTCGGTAGCGAGACCCAAGCGGGCACCCGAGTTGGCGGACAGGTAGATGCGAGGAATACCCAGCTTACGGGCAAGCTCAGTGCACTTGAAGAAGAAGTTGTCCTCCTTGGGGCCGAAAGAGCCGATGTTGAAGGTGATGTCGTTGGCGACAACAATGAACTTGCGACCGTTAGGGTACTCGGGGGTTCTAGCACGGATGAGCCACCCGACCATGCCGCAAGTGTTGGTGCCAGGCTCACGGGAGACCTCGGTCAAGTTGTCGTGGTCATCAAGCACAAGCTCGCTGAATTCAATGCACTCGCCAACAGGGGGCTGCTTCTCGGCAAGAGCAGGGTTCATCTGCACAGCCTTGGCCCAGCTGTTCTGGATAGCCTGGCGGAAGAGCTCAGGGAAGTCATAGACGTACTGAGTGCCCATGAGATGAGCCTTGTAACGCTTAGGCTGGAGCCAGTTCTTGGTGGGGTAGGGAGTGTTGACCGGCAGCAAGTGCATGGAGCCGATCTTGGTGGTACCACCGATGGAGTGGAACACCCACTCGCCCTTCTCGGACTTGCGCTCGGCGTAAAGCTCGACCTGGATGACATAGCCGGAGGTGTTGGTGATGATAACACGCAAGGGGTAGGGCATGCCAGTAGCAGGGTCGGTGCAGATGATGCGAATCTCGACCTGGGCAACACGGAGGCGCCAGCCGCGAGGGCCGAAGCGGTCAAGGAAACCCTGAAGGGAGTGCTCAACCTCCTCGGGCTGGAGCTGGAAGACCGGAGTGAAGTTCAAGAACATGTGGTTGAGATCAGAATTGTTATTGCCGATAATCTCAAGAGCATCGAAAATGTCGTTGATGACACGATCGGCCTCAGAGATGAGGTACTCGGCAGTAGGGATCTCATCCCTCAGACGGCCAGGACGAATGACAGCGCGAGTGAAGTAGCGCTTGTCAGTCTCGACACCCTTGCCAATCGCCTCGTACACATGAATGTTCTTGTTCTCGGTGAAGACAGGCTTGATGTTGAACTTGGACAGACGTCCGAGCTCGAGCTGGAACGCAAGAGCAGGCTCGCTGTGACGGATGCTATCGTCCTCAACGTACTCAGGGCCACGGAAAGTGAAGTAGCCAGGGTATGAGCCATCATTGCGACCACAGACAAACGTGATGCGGCGGACCCGGCGGGCAACCAAATCCTCCCTGTGTTGGTGCACAAGAGGAAGAATCTCCTTAAGAATCTCCTCGTCGCTGCGACCCTCGGCATCACGGACGGCAACGTTGACGACGGCGGAAAGCTCGTCAAAGGTCTCCAGGCGCTGGAGAGGAGGTCTGCGCTTCTCGTTAAGATCAGGGATCACGCTGCTTCTCTTGCGGGCTCCGGGCACAGGGATCTTCTCAAGAGCCCTGCTGAGGAGCTCATCCGCATCATCCAAGAATCTGCAAGGAATGATCACACCCTTGCGGGTAGGCTCATCCTGAGTCTTGTGGGAGAGATAAGACATATCGCTGATGGAGCTGATGCGCTTAAAGGTACTGTCCACAGGAGTGCCCGGGGTGGAGGGAGCGGCCGACAGGATGGGCAGGCCGAACTCAGAGTGGCCAAGCTTACGCAAGGAGAAGTCCCAGGACAAGAAAGAAGGAGTATCAGTCTCATCGGCGTGGTACTCGATCTTCTTCAGAACGTAAGCACGGTAAGCGCGGCGAACATAGACCTCGAGCGCAGCGACCGACACCCAAGGATCCTCGTGGGCAAAGAAGAGGGTCAAGACATCGAAGACGGTGTACTTGGAGTCCACAACCTCCTTGATGATGTCCAAGCTGGGCTCACGGTGATCCCAGCCAGTCTCACCGTAGCGAGACTCGACAACAGAGGAGCGAAGAATGTGCTCCATCTGAGCGGTTCTCTCCTCGAGAGAGGGCAGGGCGCACTGGATCAAGATCTCGCGAGCCTTGAGAGAAACCTTGGCAGTCTGGCGAGACTCGAGCTCGGCAAGCTTGCGAAGGACGGGGCGGAGGTACTTGCTGACGTTGCCAACGTTGGGTTTGTTGGGGCGGTACTCGTCCAGAATGGCGAGAATGAGCGAGTTCTTGGCCGCAACCCTGCTATGAGAGAGAACGGTCTGGGTGACCTTCTTAATGTCCTCCTTGTTCTCGTCACGCAGCTTGAGGATGACCTCCTCGTCCTGCAGACGACGGCCAGAAAAGAGACGCTCGACCTCGACGTAAGAAGTGAGGAGATCGCGGATGACGTTGAGCTCATGGACCTTCTGGCCCTCAGAGTACTGGTCGATGACAGTGGTGAGAGGCGCCAGAGTGGTCTTCAGCAACTCAGCGTCGGCCTTGGAGACGAGGTTCTCGTCCAGGAACTTCTGGAAGACCTTGCCGAGATTGCGGGCAGGGAACTCGGCTGAACGCGAAGCAGCCTTGTCGAGGACCTGAGTGAGCTGAGCATCGAGCTTCTGGGGCATGCGAGCATGAAGGGCCGAGAACTGAGCGGTGAACTCGCTGTAAGGGAGCTTGGGGTCACGAAGGACCTCAACAAGGTCCTTCAGGGTCTGTTGCATGATGATCTGGTTATCGAAGCCCATGAGGATGTTCTGAAGAGTGTCATAGAGAAGACGGAATCTCTGAGCGGGCTTGTTGCCCAAGATAACAGGGGCACCAAACTCGGGAAGCTGGCCGAGGAAAGGCTGAGCCTGCTTGACACGGCTAGGATCATCGAGAGCAAGGATACCAAGGATGTCACCGGCCTCGAGAGTAGCGCCGGGCTGCTTGATAAGCTGGACGATACCATCCTCCTGGGCAATAAGAGGCATATACATCTTCATAACCTCGACCTCGGCGAAGGTCTGGCCGGCGCTGACGTGCTCGCCGTTCTCGACGGTGTACTTGACGAGCTTACCGGGAGAGGGGGTGCGCAACTGGGTGGGGTCGTTCTCCTGCTCGAGCAGACAGGTCTTGCTATCGACCGACATGCGGGTGGCAGCAACCTCTTCCTTCCAGTAGACGTTGTGACTGCGACCGTTGAGAAGGATGAGGAGTCCACCGTCGCTCAGAGCACGAACGCCGATGGTGCACTTGGAGCCGTTGATGAAGAGATGGTAGCTATCGGCGCTCGACCTGGTGACGGTGAACTTGTAGCGGTAACCCTCGTAAATAAAGTCGACGGGGAAGACAGTCTTGAGAATGTCCTTGGAGGGGACCTGACCCTTCTCCAGACCGGCACGGTACTCGGCCATGCAGGCTTCGCTCGCAATGTGGGCCTTGGTGACGGCACCGCAAACGACGGCCAGGATGGGATCGGGACGCTCAGCAGTGAGCTTTTTGGAGATGAGCTCATCGAGCCAGCCGGTAGTGATCGTGTTGTCCTCGAAAGCCTCAGTCTCCAAAAGCTTGATGAGGTACTCGACGGTGGTACGGAAGTCACCGCGAATGCTCAATTCCTTGAGGGCGACGACCATGTGCTTCCGCGAGGCGGCACGGTTCTCGCCATAGGCAAAGATGTGACCGAACTGTGAGTCGGAGAAACTGTGAATACCACCGGCAGAACCGACGGAGAAGTAACCCCAGACGTTGGAGCTCGAACGGAAGTTGAGATCGTGCAACACACCGTTGGATGGCTTGAAGCCCTCACCGGGATCCTCAGAGGTGATACGGCAGGCAGTGGTATGGCCCTTGGGGGTAGGCCTGCGCTGGGTCTTCTCGGACTCGGGGTTCTTGAACTCGAAGTCGATCTCGGTGGCAGTCCTGGGGTCGACTCCGTAGAGAAGTCTGATGTCGCGGATGCGGTGGAGGGGGATACCCATGGCAACCTGGAGCTGAGCAGCCGGAAGGTTGACACCACTGACCATTTCAGTGGTAGGATGCTCGACCTGCAGACGGGGGTTCAACTCGAGGAAGTAGAACTTGTCATCGGCGTGAGAGTAGAGGTACTCGACGGTACCGGCCGAGACGTAACCGACGAGACGACCAAGACGGACAGCAGCATCCTCCATGGCCTTGAAGGTAGGGGGCTTGGCGATGGTGACGGGGGCCTCTTCGATAATCTTTTGATGTCTGCGCTGAACGGAGCAATCTCTGCCGAAGAGGGAGATGTTGTTGCCATACTGATCGGCAAGAAGCTGAACCTCCAAATGCCTGGCGCTGTCGGCGAGCTTCATGATAAAGATGGGCGAGCCGGGAATTTCGCTAGCGGCAGCATTGTAAAGCGACTCGAAGTTGTCCTCGCCGAGGACCTTGCGGATACCCTTGCCACCACCACCTTCGGAAGCCTTGATCATTACTGGGAAACCAATCTCCCTGGCCTTTTCCAGACCCTCCTGCCACGAGCTGACGCAGCCCTTCATGTAAACGTCATCGGGAACCGTAACAATGCCATTGTCGTCGACCGTGACCTCGTTAACACCGGTACCAGACCAAGGGATACAAGGAACGTCGGCGTGCTGGGCAACAATTGTCGAGGAAATCTTGTCACCGAGAGAGCGCATGGCAGAACCCGGAGGACCAATGAAGACGATCTTCTTGGGGGAAGCCGCAAGGGACTCGGGAAGCTTGGGGTTTTCGGAGGCGTGACCCCTATTCGCACAGTCAGTATCATGCCATCAACCCCAGAAGCAGGACTCTTGTCTACTCACCAACCAGCCCACACAGCGTGGACATCCATACGCTCGGCAATATCAACGATAAGCTCGACGTTGGCATAGTTGTGGTTATTTGTGCCGCCGGGGACTTCGACGTAGTGATCGGCCATCCTGATGTAGTCGGCGTTGGCCTGCAAATCTTCGGGGGTGGCCATAACGGTGAACTTGATGGCGCGCTCGTCGCCGAATGTTTCGTAGGCCCATTTCCTTACTGAGCGGATCTCCTTGACGGCAGCAATACCGTTGTTGGCAATAAGGACCTGGAGAACAGATAGACGTCAGCAAACTGTGTGTTGGACTGCCGGAAGAGCGAAGAAACGTACGTTGGTAATGACAGTGTGGCCGTCGTGGGAAGCCACAAAGTCCTTGACCTTGGAGGAAGGGGCATTCTCGAGCCTGTTGCCGCCAATGAAATGGGGGGCCAAGTTGTACTTCGCGGCGTACGAAGCCTTGACGACGGCGTCGCTCGCTGTTGTGTCCGCCATTTTGTCTGTAAATATGTGTTGTTTTGTTGAGTCAGGAGTCCGTCGTCGACGTGGATCGAATGCGGTGAGGAGGAAGCCGCTCTCGATTTTACGCTCGGTCGCCGTAAATTTCCCGAAACAGCCGAATTCAAGTATCGGTCAGTGGAGTGTCTCGGTTCTTCAGCTCAGCTCAGCTAGCAAATCGCCTGCAAAAAAGGGTGCTGCTGTCAGTTTCCAGCTCCTCGGAGAAGCAATGATCTGGGATGGTGGGATGTCGTGAGGGAGGAAGCTGGTGGTGATTAAGTTTATGGGGGTGGAAAGAAGATGGAGGGTGGTGGATGCGATGGTCGCATCTACTTTTGTTGGTTGGGATTGGGATTGGGGTAGAGCGAGTCGATTTGTGTCCAGTCCAGGCACGAGCAGGAGGGGAACTGGGAACCTGCTGGCTGCACTGATGGGCCGGTGCTCTGGGGGGGGAGTGAACTGCAGGTGCAGTGCATGGAGTGGATGGATGCAAAACTCACCGAGTCAAGTTGTCGTGGAGAAGTGGAAAGTGGTTGGAAAATTACGACACAAGTTGCACGGGGTATCTCTGCAGGGATGTAGGGGGAAGGTGCGTGTCGTGCGATTGCTCAATCAATGTCGACGTCAACAATAAACAATGAATGTCGACTTCGCGCAGTTCTGCTCTTCGACGTGTCGCACCGAGGCTAGCGAGGTACTGAGCAAGAAGGATGAGGTGCAGATGGAGTGGTGCTGGCTGGAGGAGGGAGGATTGCCGCACGCGATTGCCTTGGTATGAAGGTCTTGGTGGGAGAAAAAGTGGGAGGAAGGAGGAAGACGACGCGGAGGGACGACGATATTCCTGAAGCAAAAATGAACGAGGACGGCAAGACCAGAGGGAGGAGTGAAGGGACGAAGACGGAACCTGGAAGGAGGGGACCGGGAGAGGGCAACGGGGACCTCCAGCTTAAGATACTCGGAGGTGAAGGGGCAAGAGCGAGCGGACGGCCGTGAAAGATTCGTCGTAATTCCGGGGTATTGCATCTGAACTTTCGAAACGAGACTGCAAGGTTCCAGCAACACGATACATTGGGAGACAAGTTGGAGACACAACTTTGCGGGTTTGATGGGAAAATCGAAGCCACAAGTGGGGCGATTGGGTACAGGTACTTCCAACTTGACCCGACCGACCTCAACTCCAAAACAATAAAGTCGCAAAGACAGCGATGAACTCGGACAAGTCAGCCCGTCTCTTTCAAAAACGCATAAATACCTGAAAGCGACGCCATGTTGGTTTACTACACTTGAGCTGTCAAAAATATTTTCATTCATGCTTCATCTTTCTTGTCCCTTGGATGCTTCTCTGATGTCCCACTGTGACATTTCAACCCCGCCAAACGGTATCGCTATCGAGGTCAATTCTTGCCATTCGCTCCCGCCTATCCAAGGCGGTGAATGGCATCAAGGTGGGATTCGCCCTTCAGATTCGGCAAGATTTGGGAACCTTTGGGGTTCGTCAATTGGAGAAGCCAGGGGGCCAAGTGCCAAGCCTGTCACCTAAAAGGGCGGAAGGGAGGGGTGGATTTAGCCAAGCGATGCCATTTGTGGGTCGCAATTGAGAACTGCCAGCCATTACCCAATCACAGAAGGCGATTCTCATTGGGACGGATCGTTGGGGAAGGTCCATTGCTCCAATCACAATGAACCGAAGCGATTGCCCAACCACACCTCTGCCAATCGTCAGCTTGGTACGGCGAATACACGACCTCGTTCTTACTTCTTACAGCTTTTTGTTGTGTCCACAAGTTCTCATGGCAATTGATTCTTCTCGACGTCTTCCTTCTTGGTCCACAGAATGTTGTTGCTCGAACTGGTCCAAGAATCCCCGTTACGTACCTATTGACACTCTTGTTGTCTCATGAGGCACGGCCCAGGTCCGGAGGCAGTCATTTCCACGCCGCATACGGACGTGATTTGGAGCAACCATGACATGTGTGGCCGGTCTGTTTTTTACATCACTATTTTAAATGCCCTTCTGCTGTCGTCCTTTCTTCTACTTTCTGTCTTCGACCATATTGGCATGATTGTCCGCCTGTTTCTTGTCTTACACGATACCGCAGCTCAGATGATGTCTCCGTCACAACCGCTTGCATTGAGGATATCTGAGACTTCCAAAATCCAACCTCCAGCCAACATTTCCTTTTCTCAACCCAACCACGGATTCAGCAACAACAACCGAATCATGGGGGCAGTGGACCTTGACTTCCCAAGTTGTCTCTAGCTCGTCCGCGGGGCTCCGGCATCCGAAAGACCGGCCGACCGAGAGCTGACGTCTGGTGCGACATGGACGCATGTAACCTCCGTCCAATACCCCGGTGGAACGTGGGGAAATGGGAAGACAATGACTTGGAGATGCCAACACAAGGACAACATCGGCGATGACAGGCTTCCAAAACGAACATTGGCGGCTGACTGAATGATATGCTCGTCATCTCAATGAGGCTGACAGACATCAGTTTAGTCTCGTACATACGGCGCGCCGAAGTTAATGTCCGATGATGAAAAGTCACCGAAAGTCACATTGATACCAGGTACAATGTACATCTCACAGCGCGGCGCCGCATCAAAGCACCGATGGCACTAAAGTCTGGGCCATTAGGGTGCACTACCACCCCAAAGTGGCGTCGGGTGGGTCACACCGTAACGGCATGTATGAAAATTACGATGAGATCTCCGGTACGTACCCCCAAGATTTGTTGGGTTCGCAAAACCTTGTACGGAAATCCCCCGACAAGGCCGAACCTCCGCGCGCGAGAATGGAGGGTTGAATGCGGCATTGATCAAGCCTTGCCCTGGAAACCATCAAAACATCATCACCAACCGAGGGGTTGAGACGACCAAGGATGTCCGCTGGAGAGTTTCAGCGCCTTTTCAGGGGATCGGCACAGCAGCAAACGAAATTGTTAGTGCTGGCGCTGGGCCCCGCAGATCCCCAACATGTTGTCCGCGCCCGCGGGAGCGGCACCCTTAATTCGCCCTAACAAGTCTGCTTTTGCTGCCTTAAAATCAACCCTTTGGCCCGAGCGCATATTTGCTTCTTTTGTTGACGGCAAAGAGATCAATTTTTCCTTGATATCGAAACGGTTCTGACTCGCCAAAATGAGGACTTGACAACTCACTATATTTGGACCCCCACAGCCATGCGCAGCTCCTCCGCAAAAGGGGGCGGCGTTTGATCGATTCGCGGCTTTTTTTCTGATCGGTGATCCGTGCACAATACCAAAAATGCCATGCGCCAGGGGCTTTCAGACGCGATGCCCTCGTCGACTGTACAGAATCGCCGACAGTTTCCTGATCTGGGAATACAGTCAAAGCCCGCGGAATCCGAGGAAGATATGAGCGGTGTTTTGTCAAGATGTCGAGATGCGAGAACAATCCCGACCATTGAGCTCACAACCACTCTTTGCTCCGAGGTGAATGTTCACTTCCCGGCTCTGGTTCGGTACTCGCCAAATTCCCTCAACAACCCAGCTCCTGGCCACACATCCGAAGAAGATAACATATCTGTGCGACAGCCACATCGGCGGCTTTTTGAGACTCGTGCGCCCAGCAAAAGAGCCCAGCACACTGTGGATGATGGAAGACCCCATGTCGGGCCGCCCCGTCATCCCTTGCATGTTCGTATCGTTCGCTCCCATCGTACTGTCTCAACCGGGAGTAGAGGGTCTCTCGCCATGACTCGCCATGACCTCGGTAAGGTTGGAGCTGTTCATCCGTCTTTATCACAGACAATGCCCCAGAAAAATGACCATCATCCACCAAGAACTGAAAGTAGTACCAAACGTCTCCAAAAGTTAAGTTCCAGATCATCCCACGCAGAGGCCAAGAAGGCCCGTCCCGACTTTGATGTCGTCCATCCCCTGGTCCCCCGGATTTTAGGTTCGTGGTGACCCACTTTGCGCCTCTCCGTTTGACATCAAAATCGTACGATTTTCTCTTCTGGCCCAGCCCTACCAACTACATACCGCTCTACCGCCCTCCCGGGACTATCACATGCTGTTGATTTGTGCAAACACGCGCGGGATGAGGAGCGACAGAATCACGGTGAGAGTGTGGTTAGTTCAGCCCTATGAAMGTAAACGTCGGATGATGTGCAGTCGTCTCGGACAATGTCACAATGACCGCGATTGAAGGTGACAAAGCCGTGCGTGATGCCGGACTTGAGTATTGTCGTGGCATGTGAAAGAGAAAGCACCAGTCGGTTACGTTTTCCACTCTACCAGCGCTCACTCCCAGGAGGCCCCCCCCCCCCCCCCCCTTAAGGCACCTGCGAGTCCTCCTTTCTTCATCATCAAAAGATCAGACTCGCGGCGACGATCTTGGGCGTGGACTTTTCTCTACCAAATGTCTCCAGGCATTTGTGGACCCATATCATAGAAAAGATTGTTTTGTGCAATCTGTGGTTTCGTTGCGATAGCAAGGCGTCGACGAACGAGGGAAGTTTATCCCACCACCACTCAATCAAACAAACACTGTTCGCCCTGCACAATCCGGTCATATGCAATACATAAGCAGCCAATTACGCCTGCACAAGCACATACGACCATACCCACTGGAAAACTCGGGATCCCGTCCGCTCTCCCATAGATAAGCCAGTGAGGGTCGGCTTGTCTATGGGAGCGGGAAGGACAGGAAACGGGTCTTTCAATCACGTGTTAGGGTCAAAAAACTGAACCACCAGCTCCCATATCCATATCGTTCGGACGGAGGCAAGACGGTAAGTGGGGAGGCGGCGCTAAAAAGATGAATATAATTGGGCGGATTACGAGAAAAGTTGACCGTCCTGACACTGCGGCTAGATCTTTTACACGGGTAACACCAAGATTGNGTAAGTGGGGAGGCGGCGCTAAAAAGATGAATATAATTGGGCGGATTACGAGAAAAGTTGACCGTCCTGACACTGCGGCTAGATCTTTTACACGGGTAACACCAAGATTGCACTCGGTCAGAAGACCATTCCTGATTGGTTCCTAGTACTTCTCAGCCCAGTTATGTGTATGTAGATGAGAGCGTGGCAAGCGAATCTCTCGCTCTTGTCTTGTTAGATCACGGTTTGGTGATCCACTACGACAAACTGATCACGATGGACCTCCTTCATGTACCTGCCTTAACCTACCTTCTTCATCTGCCTGCCTTAACCTACCTTCTTCATCTGCCTGCATCAGCCTACCTCTTCCCTTCCATCCTGGCATGTCATAACCATGGTGGTTGGCTTGCAACACACTGCCGGCGCAGCCGCCAACACCTTTGTAGACGAGTCGATTGGCGGAGAGAGCTGCATGCCAGGGCTGCGAAACAGGGTGACGGCGGCGTTGAGAGCAACAAGCCAACCATAGCTCTAGGATCAGAAGCCGGCAGCTAGGGTGGGATGGCTTTAAGCCTGGGTTGGGCTGGGGACGATGGCCTGAAAATGAAGCCTCATCGATTGACAACTGTCGAGGTGTTTGGTCAATTGAGTGCCCACCCGCCGACCGCCTGAACTTGGGACATGGTCAAACCAAACCGCAGACCAGATGACCACAGTGAGGCCGGGCTCCATTGCCGCGTATTTTGGAGCTGACCTTTTCTCCAGAGCGGGAAGGCGAAGACAAGTGGAATGGTTTGAGGTTGTGTTGTGAGTGTTTGACGTGTGCAGTCTCGATGACCAGAGACACTGAAAGCTCTGAAAAGTGAGGGCGTTGTTTCCCAGAAATCATTGGCCCCCGCAACCCGAACCATTTTGTCATGGACCATCCACATTGCGGCCCGTTCCTCCATTTCCCACCATCCTCAACATGGACTCCTGGCTTCCATGCCATGATTGGATGACTACCCAGGCGGTTAATCATTCATTTGGGTCTGCCACAGTTCGAATGATTCCCTTCTTTGGCTTCACAGCCACCACGGACTGGGTGCACTATGGCACTCACACGCCCAAGCAGGCCATTTATCACCAGTCCTTGTTCCCGTCASCTCGGAATTSCGCTGGTAGGGGTAGAATGTAGGTTTTTTTGGGCGATGCCTCGATTCACCGTATGATCTCCCCTCGCCTATGCCAGAAACCATATGCTAACTGCTCTAGAGTATTTCACAGTTACCAATGAAATGTCGATATCACCTTGGAGGTATATTGTGGCTCGGCGTGTTGCGGGGGCAGGCGTCGCATTCAGCTTTCCTCGAAAGGATATCTTCACACTACCAATGGCACATGCGATTGGTGGCCGACCCACGCCAGACTGGGAATTTGGGCATTAATAGGTAGTGTCCATTGGGCATCTTGACACCTAGGCTGATCTGGAAGGCCAGGCGTCAACAGCTGATGCCGCAAATGTGCACATTTCGCTAGCACATCCGCCATCCCACAGCTTTGAGACCACCTTTGGTTGGGGATGAGTCTTCTGAGCTGCAAACCAAAGTTTGGGGACACTACACCTTTGAGATTTTGGTCGGCTAACCAGTTGGTCAATACTCATCTTTTCGTTCCGTTCTGTCAACCCCTCGCTTTCTCCCTGAACATTGCAAGACAATCAACTCCTTTAATTCCACACGTTTGATCTTGTAAGCGAGCATTATACACACCCCGAAGCTCCATCCTTGCAACATGAAAAGGTCCTGGTCTGTCTACAATTCTGGCTCGGGTTTCTCCAATGCCAATACCGGCCTGGGATCTCAGTATAACAACAACGCCGCCGGGAATCAATACAATAACTACTACTATGGACGTAAGTTTCCATAACGGGTGGTGACGGTATGGGCTTGTTCTAACATAATGTCAGAGAACGGCCAGCAATGCCTGACGCACTTGCGCATTACCGATCCTCGCGATGATAAACTCCGCATTGAACGGACCAAAGGCGGCCTTTTGCAGGACTCGTATCGTTGGGTCCTTCATAATGCTGACTTTCAACAATGGCGTGACAATCCACAGCACCGACTGCTCTGGATCAAGGGCGACCCCGGCAAAGGGAAGACTATGTTGCTGTGCGGTATTATCGATGAGCTGTACAGCRTCATCAATGAGCTGGATCAAGACGATACTGCCAACGCRCGCCACTGCAATGTGGCCTACTTCTTCTGCCAAGCTACCGACTCTCGCATCAACAATGCAGCCGCTGTACTGCGCGGCCTAATCTACCTACTTAGTGACCAGCAGCCATCTATCCTCTCACACGTGCGGAGTGAGTACGACCGTGCAGGCGAAGGCCTCTTCAAAGATGCAAATACGTGGGACGCCCTGTCGAGAAT
>RANZ01000106.1:0-79668 GCA_009805285.1 Neurospora terricola FGSC 1889 | reverse complement strand
ATTTCGAGTTCAACTTACACCCATGACTGTGACAATGTTAGCTGGTGCTCCGAGAACAGCGACAAGGAACAGGGAGGAACTTACTCAAGAAACCAGTACCAACAGCCTGGGAGATCTTGATGAACTCGCGGCGATCAGCTGTAGGAGAACTACAGTTAGCATTGATGTTGTCGGGTGGCGCAAGGTTGGAGTGGAGGGTCGCATACGCTTCTGGCACTTTTTGATGAACTGAATGCCGTCCTTGAGGAACTCGCGGGGCACGTCGAGGATCTCTTGCACTTGGTCCGCCATTGTGAATTATTGTATTGGGTATTGGGAAAAAAGGAAGTCGAATTCGCGTTGTTCAAAAGAGAAAGGAGTCGTCGTGGGCAGGAAGGAGGTCGAAGTTGTGGTGGATTAAAGAGTGGTGAATGTCAAGAAAGTCGAAAGATGTCGCGTTCGTAAATTGGGGATGCGGGAAGCTGTCACCTTCCTTCCAGTCGCCTCACCAAATGCCACATCGCCTCAATCCATTGGCGTTCGGCTGCGCTGGTCGAGAGCTGAGATGGCCCGTGCTTTCGGTAAAGGGGGCTGCATTCTTGATCAGGCATGGTGCCGTTCCCCACAAAATGCTGGGGTTCCCGGCAGGCACCGACAAGGCATCCTTTCCTTTATGTCAACCGACTTCCTCTCCTCCATCATCTTGAATCTTCATTTCAAACACTCACCAAGGGACCTGTCACGGTTCTTCAAATTTATTTCGATTTCACGATGAAACGATCTCAAATCGCTCTTCCAGACTTACCGCTGGTTGAAAAATGACAAGGATGCTGCTCAATGGCGATGCAAGCTCGTCTGGCTTTTCCGTTCGCCTGGTCAATGAAAGCAACGAGCAGTTTGGTCGAGCGATTGCAAAGCTTTGGCTGATATAGAAACAGAAACGACTTAAGTAATCAAGAAAATCCAAGCTAAATAACGAAACGTCCGAGAGTCCATGGGCACCGGATCAAGGGTATCGCCAACCATTTCCCTCTCGACCTGTGCCCCTCATGTCCTCTACGCCATACTCATATTATCCTCATATCCAACATCATCACCATCCCCTTCCTCCCTTAGACGTTAACCGACTGAACACACTTGACCCTCCCCACAAGCTTAGCCACCTCGTTGATCTTAACGCAACCCTCCGGCATACGGCCGAGGTTGACGCCCTGGCAGACACCGCCGTCCTTGCTCTTCTCCGAGTATCCGTACCAGCCCCTCGCCTTGCCGTCGACCCCGTACCCGTTGGCCAGATATACCGAGTTGGTGGTGTCGTCCATGGTGACGTCGTAGAGGAGGAAGGAGTTGTGGCCATAGTTCCAGTCCTTGCTGTTTGGTGCGAAACGCGGGACATGTTAGCTTTCTAGTCTCTGTCTGGTTTGCTGCTTTAGGGGTTGCAGGCGGGAGAATTGGTTTGGTCGGGTATTTTACCAGTTGGTATCCTTGTACTCGTTGGCCTTGGGGCGGGTGAAGGCAGAGGTGAAGGGGGCAGCAGCCGCGATGGCGAGAAGAGTGGCGATGGAGAACTGCATTGTTGCTGCTGTTGGGGTATTTGCTTGCTGCTGAGAGAAATGGTTTCGAGGTTGTGGTTGAGGTGAAGTTGTTGGTGAAGCTTTGATGTGATCTTGTCGGTGTTGTTGATGGTGATGGAGGATGAGACCGTTAGCTGACACAGGGCGTTGTGTGGGTTATATAGACTCTACGTCTACCCAGTCGGTGAGCCCACAAGGCTTCCTCCTCCAGCTCGTTAGGATCGTCAAGGCGAGCCTCATGGTGTTGTGGCACTAAACCATCATCCCACGTTACTTGCTACACTAGAGCTCGGAAACACCAAACTCGGAACCAAAAAGGAGGTCAGGACAAGATCCACAGTATCCCCGTTCGCCCTACCCTGCCAAGCAGCTCCTTCGACCCTCACCAATTCCATCGTTCGAGTAACCATCTGTGACTATCACGACTGCCTTATGGAAACGGCTGAGTGTAGGGTCGAAGTTCGTGTCTATTCCTGTGGTCGGACGACGATCGGTGGAAACAGTTGCGGATCCACATTCCTTCGAATCCTTCGGCCTCCTGGTTGATGAAGATCTTGAGCGAGGTTTCCTTCTGCCTAAGTGACTTGACTAGCAGCGCCATTGTCTGTTCCTGAAAAGGGAAGTGTCTTCTTGTCTGCTATAGCATTCATATGTTCCGAAACTTGGGAAAGGGGAAGCACTTCAGTAGCCGCTCATTTCAAGTCTCTGTCTTGTTTCTTGCATACCCATCCGAATCGACCATAACGGAGCATGGATCGTGCACCACCTCTGAAAGTATTTGGAAGCACAGCTTCTGGTATGTCATTCTTGTCGTCGACAGTAAGGATCCCAAGTAAAACAGTGACACAAGGTTGTCAATACAAGTGTAATCCCACTTGGCTCAAAAGACAAGTGATCGACACTTCAGCCTCGAAGCCTCAACTTTAGCTTGCCGCCAAACCTCTCACAGCCTCAGCACTTTCTCGGCTCGCTAGGCTGCCGTTTTAACGTCGAAAACCCAGTCGGAGTTTCGCGATCTTACTACTGTAGTCCCAACCGTTCAGCACATGTTACACGTGTAGTTATTCCCGACGTTAGTTAATGCCAAGGTGTGCCTATATCATCCTCTTTGCTGTACCGTCGTCGATCTCCCATGATCATCTTCCCGTCGGCAACTTGGGGACAGGCGACAACCCTCTTCCACGACGCTATACCCCTGGTTTAGTTGAGCCTCATGACTTGTGTCTGAGATCCTTCCATCCTTCCATGTAACCTTAGACTGAATATGTCGTAAACACGGAGTTGATCATTCTCCTTCCTGAGCTCGGCAGTTTCTTGGACTTGACCTGCTGCGTAAGGGACTGGGCCGCAAAATCTTCATGATGGCCATCTTGCCCTTGGATCTCTCAGGGAACATTGACGCTTCTGTAACATCTCCTCGATCATGCCGTCTTCCGCGAAAGACGGTGAACAGGAAGTTATGACACCCCACGGGCCACATTAGCAACTAAATTTCCCCTTACCCACGCACCCACAACGGGAGCTACCCAAGGGGGGAACAAGAAAAGAGCGACGTCCAGTCACTATCCCGTGAACTCAGCCGTCAAAGATGAAACGAAAAGGAAGCTGCAAAAAAGATGAATGAATGAAAAGCGAAAGTGAAGCGAGTCCTGGCCAAGCGACGGGACGCATGTATGTAAGCTTGGGTACAACTCAACGCAGCGAAGAGAACGGACCCCTCCAAAACACAATCCCAAAGACAGACATCATCAGCTCAAGCACAAACTCACCAAAAACAAAAAAGAAACAAAAGAATAAACGACCCACGGGCGGCTCGAACGCCCAATCTTCAGAGAGAGTTTCTTGTTTTTGATAGAAAACCGAAATCTGACGCCTTACCATTTGGCCAGCGGGCCATTTGATAAAAGACACATTGCAGAAGGTGGTTTGTATAGGGAGTGGGGAAGCTCTAACTGTTTATGGAGCTCCCCCCTTTTTTGGTACCCCGCACTTTGTGACACTTTGTGACACTTTCTTGAACTTCGCTCCTTCTTCTTTTCTTTTCGTTGCTTCTTTCGACATGACCTGCGCGCACTTCAGTTTTGGATGTTTTCCTAAGGTGTTGCTTCCAGTCGTGGTCAAGTTTGACTCTGCTTTCGGAATTCTTTCCTCTACCAAGGACCGGGTTGTTCAGCTCCTGGGTTGATAACTAATGGGTGGGCGGCATCATGCCCAATTGGACTCCCCATGCTACACAGCTCCTCGTGAGACCGGCGGCCTCTCGACGAGACAGCCACCCGATTATGGGTGTACAGACGAAGTACGAAGGACTTATAGCTCCCATGACCTCATTGTCATCTTTCCGTACCTGAACTGGCGCCACGGTTAATGCATCATCCAAGATAGCAGTAACTCAACAAGCGATGCCATCGCTCATCTCGCCGGAACCCCATAGCTGCGCAAAATGCTTTTCGCCAAAGCTCATCTTTTCCTTCCACGGAAGCGCCGTTGGCCGCACAGTTGCGGATACGGAAGCGTACATGTTTGACCTCCTCTACGACGAAGCTGTCGCGCTTGCAGAGGATTCGTCGCCAGATAAGGGTGATGGATGTTTGTTTATGAAATGGCTGATTACCGAATTGCCTCCGGTTCGGGACGCTCCTGGTCAGGGCCAACTACAGGCTTTGGTTGGCGAACATGGCTCGGTTAAGACTCATCTTTACCTCCAGTGGGTTGATGGGAGATACACTCCTTGGCTATGGTCCTTTCGTGCTGTGGACGGGCTTTATCGGCCATCTGGTCGGGCTGGCAAAGAAAAGGGGACTGGGAAGAAGGGTGCGGACAAGGTGCAGCGGAATTCGTTAGGTGTGGACAAGTCCTGGGTTCGGATAGAATATGAGCCAGAAGTCGCGGGGGTCTTGGAAAAAGACTGGCAGGAAGAGCCCGAGGAGCAAGGCTATGCGCTTGCGGATGTGCCGGTAGACGACTCCGATGATGAACTCCTGGACGAGGCTGGTGAAAGCACTAACGTCATGGTGGAAGCGACCGACTCCGTAAAGGTAGTACTTTGTGCAAGTCAAGAGTTAGTATCATTCACGACTTGTCCTTGCTCGTTGCATGGAACCACCAAGCTGAAAAGATCACAGTGATCCTGCGGCACGAGAGGTCTTGACCAGACCCCCGAATATGCATCCGGCCTCGAAGTCATCGCTCGAACTGATACGAAGGTGGTTTAACGAATGTCCACGATACCCTAGTTCAAGCCGATTTGGGCGACATTCATCCTTTCACCTATTGCGTCCGAAACGACTGCTCCGGATATCAGGCGACGGGTCTATTCCAAAGTTGAAATTGGTGGATTTCTCGGCCGACCTGCCCTCACCAACTACGGTTCCTCGCTACGTAGCGCTTAGCTACTGCTGGGGACATCAGACCACCGTTCTTCGGAACGAAAACCTGTGGGAGTGGCTTATTAGTATCAGACATGCCCAGCTTCCACAGACCATCAAGGATGCCATTTACATCACACGGTTGCTGGGCTTCAGCTACATATGGGTTGATGCGTTCTGCATCATCCAGAACGATATCCACGACAAACAGGAAGAAATTGAAAAGATGGGTGGCATCTACGAAAACGCCGAGGTCACGATATCAGCCTCTCGAGCGGCTACCTGCCACCACGGTTTTCTCCACTGGCGACACAAGGCCGATGAGGGGAGCTTTCAGATCCCATTTAGATGCCGAGATGGTCAAGGAGGGACAGTTCTGCTCTGGTACAACCGCAGCGAGCAATGGGATGAGCCCATCGACCGTCGAGGCTGGACACTGCAGGAGTCCCTGATCTCCTCGAGGATCCTAGAGTTCGGCACGCACCAAACGGGGTGGCACTGCAACTGCCACCGTTACGGCGTCCCGCACGGCTCATTGAAGCATGATCACCTCGTGGTGGACGGCTGGACGCGTGACAAGATTGAGCGAAGCCCGGTGAGTATCGACTGGGCTCCGGTAATAGAGCTGGAGGAAGTCGACAGGTTTCGTGCCAGGGTCCCGACGCAGACACATCGTCGGTTGGAGGAGCGCGTCGTGCAGACCTGGAAGAGGATAGTAAGGAACTATACCCGCCGTGCTGTGAGCGATCCCATGGATAGGCTGCCTGCTTTGTCGGCCATGGCGCAGAGACTCAAAGGCCTGTCTACACAGAGATACGCGGGCGGCCTGTGGTTTGGGGATGTTCCTCGGCTCATTTTCTGGTATCCGGTTGAAATCGGTAGCATGAGAAGGTCGCCTGAAAGAGCCGCGCCTTCGTGGTCCTGGGCGTCTGTCATTGGTGCCGTCGACTTCATGGACGCTGAGAAAACCGACATATCGGTCCTCGGGGTTTCACAAAAAAGAGTTGATCTTGTGGGGTATGCTTTGCAGGGCGACTGTTACTCGCAGTACAGGTTCTGATCCCCACGGATCGTTTTATACAGGGACGTGGGACTATGAGGATCGTCATCCATTTGAAGGAATAGCAATAATGGAAGTACCCAGCATCGTATCGAACAAAGGGCGGCACGCAGAGAGCATGTACCTTTTGGAAGTTGATCGTGATGGCGGTACCGGTTTGGTCTTGCGAAAAGTGACGGAAGGCGTGTACTGCAGGGCGGGAAGGTATTCGGCCATGTGAAGGAAAGGAGCAACTTATCAGCCCTTTACATCTTCATGGAGCACGACCTGGGCTCCTCGGTGCCATTTCACCCGTGCCAGATTAACATTGATTTAAACAGACGGATGGGTAGAAAGAGAAAGTGAGTGCAAAAAGGCTGGGGCGCCTGGGTTTACATACACGTTCCTCGGAGCCAACCAGATTTCCAATCAACCGTCTGGCTTATCTTCGTGAATGGCTTCCAGTGCTTCCTTCCTTGACAGTCCTGAGTTCCTTTTGTGACCTTCCTTCAACGTCGGACAGTTAAGCAGGTGCGGTCGGTCGTGCAGGCAGGCATGAGGCAGGCCTGCAGTGCTCGGTCCTGACATCGAGAAAAAATTGATATATTCGTTCTGTGTGTTAAACAACCAAGAACGAACCAAAATAAAAACGCGACAGAAGCCAAAGCAAAAAGCAAAGACCCTCAAAAGAGAAAAGAGTGACAGAAAAAAACGTCAAACGTGAAGGTCGTACCCGGAATCGAACCGGGGTTGCCGGAATGTTCTGATGGAATTCAGAATCCGGAGTGATAACCGCTACACTATACAACCGTTGTTGAAGGGATGCCTCAGATGTGGGTCTTATATGGGTCATTGCACATGCCCTCTGGCTAAAACCACACAGCTCGTTGCCATCTCCGATTCAAGTATCTACCGGAAACTCTTGTTGTAGATGCAACCAGAATACTTGTACGACGATAGCCTTTGCATACAGAAAGGACCTTGGCAACTGTTTCGAAATTTTCGCTAGCATAAAAAGAAAGAAAAACCCCTCAGGCAAACTCATCATCATCATCACCACCCACACCAACCCCCCTCCCACCCATATCCCCCATCTCCATTTCCTGCATCTCCTGCATCTCTTCCCCTCCTCCTCCTTTCTCATCACCACCAACAACCGTCGGCCCAATCTCCCCCATCCTCACCACACTCTCATACCCAACCCTCAAGTTCTCCGCCCCGCTCAACGCCCTCTGCACCAAACTCTCATGCCGTTCCTCGACCAGCTTCCTCAGCGCCATTACCAAGAAATGCGCGACGACGTCTACCGACCAGCCGTCCGGAATCATCCCCAACACCTCCAAAACATCAAACCAGCCGCCGAACCGCTCGAGCAAAGCGCCCGTCTGCTCGACGCGGTCGCTGAGGTCTTCGATGGCGAGGAACTCGGCTAACAAAACGTGGAAGAGGTGGGACTGGGTTTCCTTGCTGGGTGGAGGCTGTTTTTGCTGGGCAGGCGCCGTGGTGTTGTTAAAAGAGAGGGAAAGGCCGCCCCGTAGGCAGTAGGAGACGGCGGAGTCGTAGTCGCCTAGGTGGTGGACGAGGAGGCGGAGGGAGTCTTCGTGGTCGTGGAGGCGGCCGTTGAGGATGATGGCTTCGGGGACGAGGAGGCGCTGTTTTTGCTGTGGTTGCTGCTGCTGCTGCTGCTTTTGGGGGTGTGATGCGCCGTGCTCTGAAGAGAATTCTGCTAGGGAGGAGTCGATGCGTTGGCGGATGGCGCCGGCGTCGTAGTCGTGCGCACCGCCTAGGAGTTGCAGAAGTCGGAGTCGGCTTTGCCAGGCCTCGTCATCTGGAGGGGCGTTGTCGGTTAGGAATTGGCGGTATGTGGGTTTGGGAGGGCGTAAGGCGCGGTAGGCTTCGTATGAAGCCGTGGCGGTTGCTCGGGATTCTGGTGAGCTTTGTAGGTCGTTGATGACAATGTCGAGGTAGTACGTGATCAGCTCGTTGATATAGGCTGTGCTGCCCTTTCTGAAGACGAGATGCTCAAGATAGTCCTTGACTGCGTCGGGTGCCTCTTCTCTTAGGAGGGTAACTACTTCGGTTGGCACCAACTTGGGTGCTTTGATCTTGTCGTCGGCAAAGACCTCGACACCCAGCTTAGGATTGCGCTTAGCAAGCCAGACACCGTACTTCTTCACCAGCTCCTGGTTGCTGATGTTGCTGAGATACCTTCTGACTTGGAGCTCGCCATCACCTCCCAGCTCGCCGCCCTGATCCTCTTCCCCTTCGATGATACGCTTCCATGTTTTGAGCACATAAGGCGATAGCTTACGTTGCTGGTAGAGCCGACTAAGAACGTACAGGCGGCGGTATCCCTCTAGCAGGCTTACTGCCCTATCAAAGCAGTCGACTCCGTGGTCCACAAGTTCGTATAGTTCTTTTCGAGGTGAACCCGGCTCCCCAGACTTGCCCGCTGGCGTGTTTTTGTCCAGCTCTAGGAGTACTAGTAGCAGGGACGCATCCACTGTCCTAAAGATCTCGGCGGAGATACTGCCGAATCCCTTTTTGTTTCTCCAAGCAGTGAGGAACCGTCGTAAGAAGTCGAGCACATGTTGAGGTAGCGATTCGACCGTCTGCGTAACTTCCTTGTCCTTCTCCGTTGCGATGTACTCTTCTACAAGAGATTTGATTCCCCCATATACCCAAATTCCCTTCTGGCCCATGACGATCTCGTTTCGAAGAGCGGGAATCAGTGACAAGACGACTCGAGCATCTAGGTCACCGTCGAGAAGACTTGCTTCCATTTGCCTTGCTTCAGAGTCGCTAAAAGGGGATTCGGCACAGTTTAGGAAGTGGGCAACAAGCATGATGCTGGCCCGTTGCTTGACGTATCCGAGAGTCATAAACTCAAGCTCTGTCTTGGGCTCCCGGTTATTGATGGTTTTTATGAGATTGAGGAGTTGTGTTTTCTGTTCCGAGCTGTTTGAGCTGCCCTGTTGTTCTTTAGACGTTGCCAACTCCAGGTTCGATTCCAACTGAAGCAACAAGGGGTTTCGAACAGCCCACCATATGTTCGCCCCTGTCCAGACAGCAAGGCGTGACGAGCCTTTGGCAAGTACGCGTACGAACTCCTCGTTCTCCCTGTTTCGCACCGTCTCCCAGTTTTCCGGCAGCGGCTCCTCTTCCGACCCAAGGTCTCGATCGAATAGCTCCTTCTCTCGTGCTAGTCGCTCTATGGAGGATGCCGCACGGGAGTGGGCACCCTTTGTGGACACAGCGGGTGTTGCAGAACCCCCGTTGAATGGCGAAAATCTCCTCTGACAAAGCCGTTTAACTACCTCCTCAAACTGCATCTCTTCGCTAGCCAAGAGTGATCTGATGCCTATAGGAGTGTTGGCAATAGGAGTAGCTGAGTCGTCCTTGTTGGGCACTTCCAACCAAAACTTCTCTGCCTCGTCCTCTCCGACGTTCACATCGAATCTTTGAATCTCCAAGCCCTGATGTACACCATCTTCGAATTCCTTTCCCATGGAAGCGAAGACATAGCCCTCATCCTCACGACCCATAGTCGATGCCCCTGGAGATGAAACGTCGGGCAAGCCCCCATCAACAGCGATCTCCCGTGGATATCTCTCAAACTCAACGGTGGGTCTCGTAGGATCACCATCCAGATTCACAAACATGCCGATACCGGGGTCGAGGGGTCCTGTTCCAGTTACGAGCAGGAACTCTTCTGGTGTGGGGGACACAATATGTGGCTTCAAGAAGACCAATCCAGGTTGCGGTTTAGGCGATGCTATGCGTGCCGGCGAGATCCCCCCTGTACCGGAAGCTTGGGACGCCAGAGATGCCACCGAATCCCGTGGGGGAGGAGGTAATGGTTTGTCCGCATCGTTCAAAGCTGGACTGGGTTTTCGCTCTGGACTGTTCGAAGCTTTCGGTGTGCCAGGCTGTTGAAATACGGGATCCTCTACCTCTCCTTGCAGTCTCTGGTTCCCACGCATGTTCCCTACCAACCCAGACAAACTTGTGCTTCTCGAGTGGCTGTGGAAGTCAGCAGGGGCGAGTCTCGCTGTCGCCGATGATGCGCTCCTCGAGTGACCTCCGTTTTCGGGAGGCCCTGCGATATTCTGCGTTTGGCCATATTGCCCTCCCGGAGCCGAGTCATCCAAGGACGATATACTCATTAACGGGATCTTGAGCTGCCGATCAACGTCCAGCAAAGCATAGCTCCTGGAATCGGCAACACATGCGATTGAGTCCCTCCGCACCGAGAGAGTGCTCCCGGCAAAGTCGATCTTCCTGATGACACGAGCATCGTCCCCAATCCTCACCACCTGTATGCGCCTGTTGAGCGAAAGGAGAATGGTAACGGCGGTCCCTGGATTATCGAAATTCTCGTTCAAGTCCACACCTCCAATCCAGTTACAGTTCTTGACTTGGGTGGTCCCAAAAACCGGGCTCAGCTCGGGTAACGAGTAGAAGGTGACTGTCCAGTTGCAAAGGATACAGGCCTTGCCTACGCGGGGCAGTAAGAGAATCTGCTGGACACCCGGTTTCGGGCCATTGGGCGAGCCGGAGGTTTCCGAGTAAGCAGGAAGTAGTCTCGAGGCGAGGATGAAGGTATCGGTACTGTTCGGATCGTTGGGATCGGGCGGTATGCGGAAGAAATGGAGCAGTTCGGATGCGGATGTTCCAACGTAAAGGTTACCGTCTGGGTTGGGCGCAAAGCAGGGTCAGTATGGCTGGCGCATGGGCAGCAGTTACAAGATCGTAGAGGAGCTCACCTAAGTAGTCGACGCAGTTGATCTTAATATCCTCGTCGTTACCCTCAGCCGATAGAGGAACATCGTGGAGCAAGGGTCGCAAGACATATGGACCGGCTGCCATGGGCTTGGGGGATGCTGCGGATGCGGGTGCCATTCCGGTGCAGCTTCGACAACATTGTTACCTGGGCATGCCGGGTCCAGAAAGATAGCTTTACGCAATGCGACTTGTACCCCGTAGCTGCGCAGGGTACTGAGGGAGGGTGGACTGATGTTGCTTGTCTTGAAGCTATTCGCAAGTTGCAAGTCGAAGAGGAAGATCGGATGGATGGCACCTTCAGGCGGGACGTGATTGCGGGCGAGCTTCGGGCAGTTACGTAGGTAGGTAGTGAGGCACCTGTAGCTAAAATGACCCCTGTATGTTCAGTGGGCTGTTGGTGGAGGTGACGACGCTGGGCTTTCCCTGTTGGCCTTTAACTGTTGGTGCCGCTGTGGGACACGCTTTAGGCGGTCGATCTTGCCTCGGGCCCAGTGGCATGAAGCCCGGACCAACAGGAGCGGTGCGGGAACCGTGACGGTCGGCTGGTGTCCGATGTAAACTGAACCTCCCTGCCACGCACGCATCACCGTTTGACATTCTCCCGACCCGACATCCCGCCCACATCGATACCACATCCCTTGACACTATCCGACAGACAACACTGTTAACCGTATGCAACTACAATCCTAGGCCGGCCTAGGTCTCTAATAAGAATACTCGAGCACTGCGCAAGCAGGCACAATACACTATGGCGGACGTCATCAGCCCGGAGGCTCCAGGAGCAGGAGGAGCAGCAGGAGCAGGAGACGCCCCAAATGCGACAAACAAGTTCCAAAGTGCCATCTCACAATGGAGAAGTACGACGGTCTATACTCCCCAGTCTTGAAAGCGCTTGTCCAGGCTGTGATTCTGACTCTACCTTCTCTAGGTCTCGACTTCACTTCCCTAGTCTCGAATCTGGATAACACGGCGTCAGAAATCGTTACCTTCCAACGGGACTCAACCGTACAAAGAAAGGATCTTGCGCAAAAGACCAAGGACTTTCGCAAGCTAGATGATGCGACCAAGTTGGGAGAGATTAAGGGCTTGCTTAAAGGTACATAACACCCTACCCTAGGACGGCGACGGCTTCTAAGCTGGTGGACTAACACAACACAATAACTACAGCCTACCAGGGCTTTATCGACCTCCTTACGAACCACTCCAAGTCGGTAAACTCCGCCTTCCTCCACGCCTACACATCCTTATCCGAAGCGCCGGACCCGTACCCGCTACTAGAGGCTTCGGTCGACTCGATGCTTGTCTCGGAAGATACGCTACCGAAGCTCACCGAGGAGAACAACCACTTGCAGAAGAACGTGGCCAAGCTCACGTCACAGCTTGAAGAGACGGAATCTCGACTACAGAAAGAGTCCGACGCTAGAAAACAGCTAGAGGAGAATATGGAATCCAAGGTCAAGGAGGTCGAGTCTTCGTGGACTGCCGTACTCGACGAGAAGCAGGACAACTGGACAGCCAAGGAGAATGCATTGGAGGAAAAGATTGAGAACCAGGATCGTCTACTCAGCGAGCTTAAGGCCAGCTACGAAGTCAACCAGAGGCTGGGCAAATCCGACGATGCCGAGGAACAGACCGGTCAAGTTACGAGCGCTGAGTTGGAGATGGTCCAGTCCGACCTGGAGCGCACAAGTACGAGACTTGCCGAGGTGGAAGCCCGCAACGAACAACTGCGCCTTGAGCTTGCGCAATCGAAGTCGCAGGTTTCCGCACAGCCGGCTATCTCTTTGGAGGACGACCCGGGGTATCTGCGCGTGAGGTCAGAGAACTCGTCGCTGATCCGAAAGCTGGATGCGGCGCGGGTGGAGAAGGAAGGACTGAAGAGAGATCTGGACACCAAGCTCCGTGGTCTGGAGAGAGAGGTTGGCTTGCTCAAGGAGGAACGGGACGCGCTCAAGGCCAAGGTCCAAAAGTGGTCAGACTATGATGATGTGAAGCAGGAGCTGGAAGTTCTCAAGAGCATCGAGTTCGCAACAGGGGATGACGACGATGCCGTACGCGCGGTCTCGGGCAACAATGCCGAGGGAGACGACGAGGCGGGAGGAAAGGGGGATACGCTCGAGCAGCTTCTCCTCGCGCGAAACAAGAAGCTCAATGATGAGCTGACCATCCTACGCGTCTCGCATCAGGACCTCCAAACTCGCCTTCAAGATTTGCAAGAAGAGCTGTCTCGGACCAATGCCGAGCTCGAGAAGTCACAAAACCTCAATGAGAAGCTTGAAAATGAGCTCTCGACTATCCAAGCCGAGGCGCCCAATGCTTTCCCTTCGGGAGCATCTGTCGCCCGCTATGCCCCTTCGATCGCACCTACACGGAAGCTGGGCGGTGGTAGGATATCCCCTACCTCTTCGATCGTGAGCGGCTTCAACCCTCGCGGTGCCGATCGCGACTCGCCCGACTTCGCTGGCGGCGGAGCTGGTGGCATTCTCCCCATGATCACCGCACAGCGCGACCGGTTTAAGAAGCGCAATGCCCAGCTCGAGCAAGAGCTGTCCGAGACCCACAAGACGGTCTCTCAGCTACGACAGGAAATCGCCGCTCTCCAGCGTGACAACCTGAACCTCTACGAGAAGACGCGCTACGTGTCCAGCTATAACCGCGCTGGAGGCGGCATGGCGTCGGCCACCTCGACAGCCTCCTTCTCAACCAACCCTAACCCATCCGCCGTCTCCTTCGGCGCAACAAGCGGCAGCGACGGGAACAACGGTGGCGGCGGCGTAGCACTGGACCGGTACAGAAAGGCGTACGAGTCCAACATCTCGCCCTTCGCAGCGTTCAGGGGCCGCGAGTCCGCTAGGGCGTACAAGCGGATGAGTCTGCCGGAGAGGGCGGTGTACTCGATCACGAGGATGGTGTTGGCTACGAGGACGAGCAGAAACCTATTTGCAGCGTACTGCGTGGCGCTGCATGTGCTGGTATTCCTCTCGCTGTACTGGATGGGCTCGGCGGATGCAGACCAGCATGTCGTGACTGCGGCAGTGGGTGCCGTGGGTTCGGCGGCGGGAGGAGCAGGAGGGAGTGGTGGTGGGGAGTGGAGTGAGGAAGGGTTTAGTCACCGGTAGGATCGATCGAAGCACCATCCACTCGGGAAGGATTGGTGGAAGGAAGAATGATGGGATGATGTGAAGGAACTGCATATCGAAGCGGTAAAGAAGATTGCGACGTACCAGTGGGCGCCTGGAACGGATAATTCGGCGTTGCCTTCTGGTTTTCCTTGGATCGATAAAAGAGATTGCGCTCACATGCTGGTTTCGAAACAATCATATCAATATCAAGCAAGTACATCACGTATCGAAAAATGGATGATTGGAGCGGTAGTTCCATGGAAGGTGGTTGGAAGGTGGATGTGGCAAGATGAAGAAGGAGGTCTTGGAGGGTCATACGGGAAGGCCAAGATCTGGGCTACCGTGCCGTGAGCGCCTGCGGGAATACTAGGCCGGAGAAGTGAGCCTGGCATGCCTGGTTGGCCATATCCAAGGGCTTCTTCTGATCTGGTGGCTATCATCTTGAATCTTGATGGCTTGTGGTTCATGAAGAGTGCTCCCTCTTTGGGTTGGGTTTTGGTTGCCAGCGAAGGCTTCAAGAAGAGGGTTGCAAAGCGCATAGAGTAGTTAGTATACCTGTACTATTGTATAATATCTAAAGTTTTGGAAGAACTGAATGATCAAGCAGCGGTGATCGATCAAAACAAACATACCTAAAAACCAAACAAACTGAAAGTGCCATCCCGCGTGATAGCAACTGCATAGAAACAAGATCTCGTCACTCCCGCCCGCTCAACCCACCCATGGAAGCCAAGCATCTCCCAAGAAACCATATCACGACCTTCCAGCCCGTTCCTCAGCTTCCATTCTATCCCCCATCCGCCATCTCTACATATGTGCGCACCTACCTGTACACTCCCGTTGTACCACACACGCGTCCACCCAATGACTGTAACCACCTTCCAGCGAGAACCCATCTGGTTGGCCATCGAACAAAATAGACGCCGGCCGTCTACCGCGGCCGCCCTCCATGATTGCAGATGTCCTGTCGTGGCACCGTTATTTCCGAAGCTCTAATGGGGAAAATCAAGATGACACCATTCGAGATTTCCCATAGGCGAGATCTCCATATGCATGGCAAGCTGAAGTCGGCAAGGTAGGTAATCTATTTTTCCTCGTGGTGATGGTGGGACTTTTTTTTTTCTACCTTACCTATGGTACAAGTCCGGGTTGGCTTGGAAGATGGGTGACAAGGTGTTCTGAAGCGTTAAAAAGGCTTGTGATATTTGGGTAATGGTGAGAATGTGTAGGAGAGGTTTGTTGATGTGGGTGTTTGACTTGTTCATGCTGTGCGTGTTTCTCCAAGACGAAGGGTCAAAGTAACCGAAACTCGTTCTTATCGCTTTCAACTTTTACCATAGCAAGAACGAGCGAGCCTCGGCCAGAGATCCTGACAACCTTTTCCTTCAAGAAGGTGATATCTGTACTTCAGCTTTTTCCACACATTTTCCTGGACTCACCACGCAAGCATTGACTCGAGTGTCTCGGTCTCTCGAACTCAGAGAGATTGCAAGTCTGTAGGTAACCTTCCACAACAGCCGAACGGCGGGCAACACGGCATCCGAAGGTTTGTCAAGTCGGCATACCTCTCTATCCAATGATAGCTCTCCGTCCAACCTTCATGAGCAACAGCCTGGACTAGTTTCCCCTCTTTTCGTCCTTGTCGTCGTCCTTGGGTCCCTTCCTCGATGTCCGATGCCACCTCCCATCTTGAGCGACCTAATTTGCCCCCTTCAAAAGAACCAATCCTCGCAAGAGACTGGTCGAGAACCCAATAATTTGCCCAACTATCACCTCCCAATTCCGCGTACAACCATACCATTACCGGAAAGAAAAACGGACAAGGTTGGGAGAAGCGAGGGAGGAAGCGAGGAAGCAAATCTATTTTTGCCCACATTTGATTTCTGATCTCTCTCATCTCTTGCTGATCTGACGTTACATCAGCACGGTTGGTCGGCCGTTGGGCTTACACGACAGGTCGAGAGGTCGTAACAGTCTGGACTAATTCGTCTTGCTTAGCCGCCCACCCTACATTATTAGCCCACATTCTCAAAACATGGTCTCGATGGTCGATGGTCCAATGAACCAGTAACAGGGTCCATGAACCCCTGCCTGTCTGTTGTGGGAGGATTGACGAGGGAGAAGACGTGCAGCCGGGAGATCGGCTTCGAGACATTCCATGTTTCTTGATTCTGCGTTTCCTCGTGGGAGGAGGGGCAGCGGAGAGTGGCAGAAGGAGAGACCTGTAGACCGTGTACTGTTGCGGATAGATAGATTTGTTTTGTGTGGGAGGAATGCAGTTGGTAGAGACGAAGGAAGCTCGGGAAGGAGCAGAAGAAACACTTGTCGAATCAAGTAAATTGTTCAATATCAGTGCGAACCGTTCTTCTTTGCCCACATCCGACACGATGTGAATCAGATAAAGCTGGTGGTCGATCCTCTCAAACCTCAGAGACCCTTATGGGAGTATCATCTTCGATGGGTTTCCTCCGTCTTACCTAGCCTGATAAGACTGACACTGACAGGATACACTACCGTTTGCTTGTCAGTCGGAACTTTTCGGCCGATCACCGGACGGCCATGCTGCCACGATGCCGGTCCCCGGACCGTCGATGCCTTGACTCCGCGTGGACGGGTTACGATGGCTCCAACACTGGGACGCTGACACGATGTGCTAACGATGAATAGAGAAAGATCTTCAGTGCTCAAACGTTCCAGATTCTGCGCGGTCGAAACGTTGGAGGAAGTGAAGGATGGTGGTGGTGGTGGATGATGTATGCTGGTTTGGACAACGCAATATTCGTTAACATACTGTCCCCAGCTTCCTTCCGTCTCTCGATTCTTGAATCCAGAATATCTCCAGAATCGGTTATCGATGACGATTTCTTCAATACTTTCTCGGACATCCTGCCAATCAAAGTGATAGCAGTATCAACAACTGAAGGCTGGGAATCTCGACTGTCAAAGTCGACTTCCACATGGAACTTTGTGAGAAGAGAGGACGACGACGGAGGACAAACAAGGGACCACAAAATAAAGTGGTACGCTAACACAACAAACCCCTACTAGCGCACGGTTCCGGCGCTTGCAGTGGATCAGACGGGGATCTGACAGACAGGGGCTTGTGCTCCCCTCTGTTCCTCTCCGGATGACAACCGCTCGGTTCATCCAATCAACCTCCAACGTTTCCAATTCGAGGGACAAGGGACATGGGACCTGGGCCTTGTCTTCTCTTGACGGTCTCTTGAGGTTGTCTTCGTCCTCCAGACCACACTTTTTTCTCGACGGGAGCACCGGCGGCTGCCTACCGAACCACTGAACATGCAGTGTTTCCTCAGTGTCCTCACCATCCCCGGTCATCCAAGATGCCTTGAACGTCAGGTAGTAGCACCGCGTAGCGCTACCACACCATCCATGTTCTATCTTTGAGTACGTACTCAGCAAGCGAAGAGTGTGTGTGTCTCTGTGCCGCTAAGAGCGTTGCGTCTCTCTGGTCCAGTCAAACGGGTGGATGGGACTTGTTAATCTATTTAGCCCTCCAAAGCCGCCGCTTCTGGGAAGATGATGGAGGGTCAAGATCGACATACTCTCCTTCCATACCGGTTCTCATATATCTGCCATCCAGAACCTCCTCCTCCTCCTAGACCTACCTCTCATCTGATCTGACTAGCATATTCACTGGTTGGATTATTTCTTTGAGAGTCTTCTTTTGGTTGTTTCTTTTTGGGGTTTCTATATCACGGTTTTCCTGGGTTCTTTCTAGTCTCTTAACGGGTTTTGACGATTTCCTATTCATCATCATCACGATACCCAATCTCAGCAAAAAGGACCACTGGTGGTTATTGGTTTTCTCAAGTCTCAACAACAAGAACAACAAGCAAAGGCGGCTTTCATAATTTGGGCAACGACAAAAGCAACAACTTCATCATCCTCTTTCTCAAACTCGCAACACAACGAAAACAACAACATCACAATGCGTGCCTCACTATTCCTCTCGGCGCTCAGCGTCTCCTCCGTCATGGCCGCCCCAGTACTCCCCGAGATCAACGCCAACGCAGCCCACGCCGACTCTCTCAAGAAGGTATCAGAGTACTTCAACCTCCTCGCCGTCAAGGTCCAACAAAGCAAGTTCGAGAGCGCCGTACCAACATGTGATCTCTCCAAGGTGGTCATGCCCCAAGGTAAGCCTCTCAACGCCTCAACCCACAACCCTCACCACATCACATCACCTCTCATCCACCTAAGCTCATACTAACAAAACTCTCCCTCCCTCAGCCCCCTCCCCTCTCCCCGCCCCATCCTTCGGCCTAACCCTCCGCCACGTCGCCCTCGGCCGGGGCACCCAAAACTACACCTGCGACACCACCAACAGCTCCGCCATCCCCGTCGCCAACGGCGCCGTCGCCTCTCTCTTCAACGCCTCCTGCATCGTCTCCGCCTACCCCGACATCGGCGCCATGTTGTCGGGTGTCTCCATGAACTTCAACCTATCCAACCTAGCCTCCATCGCTCAATCCCTGCCTCCCTCTTTCCTCAAGCAAACCCTGGCCCCTACATCGGGCATGGCCGTGTCAGGCGCTCATTACTTCACCAATGCTTCTACGCCGTTTTTCAACATGGATGCGTCCCAGTGGAAGATTGGTGAGGCGCCAACCGCTAAGAATAACAGTACGCCTGCCCCCGAAACGGCGGCGAGGGGACAAGGCGGTGAGAAGGCAGTTCCGTGGCTTAAGTTGATTACGCGCCCGGGAGCGACGGGGGGATTGCAGGAGGTGTATAGGGTGGAGACGGCGGGGGGGAGCGCGCCGGAGACTTGTAAGGGGATGCCGGAGGCTTTTGAGGTGCAGTATGCTGCTCAGTAAGTTTTATCCTTCCTTCCTTGATTTTCAGGTCTGTGGGGAAAGAACGATGGCTAACGAGGTTGTGAAATAGGTACTGGTTTTATGGCAACTAAACATCCTGTCCGGGTGTCAGTGACTGAACTGAGTGAGCAAGCTAAGCATCGGGTGTGGAAATCAAACAAAACTTTGTATCATACGGAGGAGGAGAAGGATTCTTACAGTTTCCTTTTCCATCTTCTTTTTCTTTTCTCTCCTTTGTCTTCTTTCTTAACTATTTTCATGTGCAAACACTTGCATATTATACCTACCTACCTACAAAGAGGGCGTTAATGGGCGGCGCCGAAAAGGCACATAGTGTTGGATGGATGGTTGGATGGATGGATGGATGAAATAGCACGAACGAGCTATGATTGATCGATATAAAACTCTCGTTAGTAATGGTGATGATGATGGTAGTTGAGGCGAAAAGGTGGCAGTGACTGTTGGACTTGAGTAGTCAGAACAGAGGAAGGGAGAAATAAAAGCGAATGTCCACAGAGATGTATGTGTTGCTGAAATAGGAGTGATGAGTGAGACCAGGAGCTTTTGAATATCGACAACTTGGGGACAGAGAAGGAGGTAACAGCGCGAGATGAGCCGAACGACTTGTACACAAGTTGAGCACTTGGCCACATCTTCCACAAAAGAAGGGTAGGTAGTAATGATTAAACGCCTTGAAAAAACCGGCTGCTTATTTTTGGCTTCCTCTCTCTATATCTTGCTTCTTGCTGGTACGTTCCGGTTACCCTGCAATTAAAGGGTGTGTGACTTGGCCACTCACTAGCTAATACGTTACGTTACGATCACTCTTTCTTCTTCTCTCTCCCCTTTCACCCATGCGCCCTCCATCACTCGTCCTTCACCATGCATTTAAGAGGGCTCCGTCCAGTTGACCAGATCCAGTACCTGTCCCGCCGTAGGGTGTGTATATCCTATCTTGAGACGTAGACGCAAAGGCTGTACACAAGACTGGTTAGCAACTTTATCAAGAATAAACGAAACGGACAGAAACCGAAAAAGGACTTACCCCAGTGCAACCCGCCACTCTCATCATCTGCGTAGCCTCCGCCCCCGGCGCAATATCCGTCGATGAAATGTTGAGCAACTGCAGCTTCTGAGACTTGGGCACCGCCGCCTGCAACCCGACAGCCGAGAGCGGACCGCCAGGGAACGAGTTGCGGAAGCGAGCCGTAGCCTGGATCATGCCCTCGGCGTTTCGCTGTATCTGGATGGTGATGTTCAGACCGTTGTTGTCGTAGCACGGATGTCCCGCCGCAGCAGCGGGCTTGGGCGCCGCTTGTGGGGCTGGAGCCGGAGCGGCGGCTGGAGTGGTATTGAAAAGATCAAGGACTGCTGATGGAGCAGCCGCTGGTGCAACGGCAGGTGCGGGAGAGGGCGTGGAGGTAGGTCCTTGTGAGAAGAGATCCATGATCGAGGCAACGTTCGACTGCGCTGGAGCCGGAGAGGTCGAAGTCGGAGGCGAGGTAGTGCCGCCGAGAATGTCGGCGAGAAGGTCGGCATTGTTCGTTCCGCCGTTGGGAACAGAGGGAGACGGGAGGTTGGTGTCTCCCATGAGGTCGAATAGGAGATCCTCTTCCTTGGGCTTGGCAGCCTTGTTGGTCTTCTTGCCCGCCGCCTTGGTGGTTTTCTTGGCAGCTTCACCAAGTACTCGGGAAGACTCTTTGATCTGAGGGGGAGGCATCTTCTCCAGCACACCACGGCGGATCTGATCGAAAGAGAACAGGTTGCCATATTCCACCGCACGCTGTTGGACTTCGACATCCAGACTTGTCTGGTGGTATTGGAGCAGACGGCGAACTCTCTCAATCTGGGCTGGGTCTTGCAGCCTAGTGGTGAGTTTGATAAGTGCTGTGATAATGTACTCGGTGGTGACTTGGGTAGCATAGTTGCTGTTCAGGATGGTTGTGAACAAGTCGATGATCTCATGCTCCTTGACCTCCTGCACGAGCTCCTCCTCCTCATACTGACCACCCCTGAGAAGAGCATCGCCGTATTCACCGATGCACCACGCGCCGGCCTGCGTCAGACTTTCCTGGGTGATATCCTTCTTCAGATTGGTGTAAAGCTTCTGCACGGCGTACGTTTGTAGCTCGGGAGTCGTAGCGATAAGGCGGATGAACGAGGACAGGATGGGCTCCTTGACGTAGTTACCAGCCAATGTCAAAACACGGAGCATCGTATCGACATGCCACCTCTTGTTCGGCGCGTACCTATCAGCGGCGATACCGATCTGGCTAGTCATATTAGGCTTAAACTCATTATCCGCCACTTCCAGGAAAGCCAACAGTTCCCGGATAAGGACGCGAACGTTGCTCTCGTTGATCAGGGTGAAACTCAGATCAAGAGCTCTCCTCCTGATACTGATATCGGGGTCCCTAAGGCACTCCAAAATGGTGTTTCGGTGCCTTTGTACAGCGTTGGTGTCGATGGCCACCACCTTGACCAGCGTGTTTAGCGCAACATAACGGATATTGTTGTCCTTGTTAGCCAAGAACTTGCCCAGAATATTGACACCTAGCACGCGCAAGCCGGCATCGGCCTCGATATCGAGAATTGTGAGTACGGCCTCGTAAAGGATCGAGTTTCCAACGTTCTTGGTGGCGTCGGTGTTGGTCGCGACCTGAGCAAGGATATCGTTGATCTGCTCCGTCGTCTGAGCATCGCCGCGGGCTAGAACTCGGAGAAGGCGCAAAATCTTGACCTGCAAGAACGGGTCGGTAATGCCTGTAACGTCATGCTCCGGCGCATAACCGGAAGAAGCCAGTCCCTTGAGAGTCCTCACGAGTACCGGTACGAACTGCCTGAACTTCTCAATAATGCCCTCCTCCCCACCCTCAGCCTCGTCGGCTTCGCAAAGGCTGGTCACCAGTGTCAAGCCGCAAAGCAACACGCCGTGGTTGCGGTCTGATAGTAATTGCGCCGCCTTCTCGATAAAGTGTTCTTGGAGATCCGGGACCTTCTTGCATATCCGCATCGCACAAAGAGCTGCCTTGCGCCGGATGTATGGGTTCGTCGTCGATATCAGTGTTTCGATTTGGGGGAACAGGTCTCTGGACATCTCGACCGATGCAATGTTTCCGAGGGTGCAGAGGGCGAGGCCCACCACATACTGGTTCGAATGGTTAAGGTCACTGTTGTAGCCGGGCGTCAGCATCACATTGCGCATCCATAGTCGTCTAGCTGAACATCGTACTTTTGAAGGGAGTTGGTAACCAGAGTAAGGACCTCCTGGTTCTCGTCGAGCAGCAAACTTGTCGCGAGATGGCCTAGACGCTTGTCGGCGAAGCGCGGAGAGGCCAGGAGCTTCAAACACTCAATCTGACCGAAGTGAGTGCGCTCACCGAGGGTGAAGAGGTATAATAGCTTGGCCACATTGTTGCGCCTGCAATGACACAGTTGATCAGCAAACCGAGTCCCGGGGAAGCTTTGGTGTTTGGCAGCTCAAATGCACCTGACGCCGTGATCGTGGCTCTCCTCTCTGAAGCTGGCTCTGATGGCGGCGCTCTCTTTCTGAATTACGGCCCTCTCGTCGGCGATGGTCTTGGCGGCTCGGACATTGCGAATAAACTGCTTGACTATTTGGGGATTACAAGCGTCAGTCTTGGTCTCGTCTTGGTCGCTCGAGTCTTGGGATCATGGCGATGCCGCAGGCGCACTTACGGGAACTCATGGCGATGCAATCATTAGGGGCCCGCAAGGGGGCCTGTCTAGGGGATCTGGACCAGAGTGGGAGTGGAAGCGAATGCTCGAGCTCTCGAGATGGCGGGGGAGTTGCGGAACGGAGAGCGGATGGCGGTTCTTCGCAACTTCAAGCAAGGGGTATCCGATGGAAGTAGAGGCACGCAATGGGCAAAGTTACGATACGGTAAAGCAGAGGTACGTAGACATTCATGAGAGAGAGGATCACCTTTGGGAACCCGGCCGAAACACGACAAGTGGAAGCACAGCACACAATGGGCGGGCGGCGATGTGGCCACCGGATGCGCTTGATTGGAGCTCCTTGACCGTGTCCACCCCCCACTCGACCTCTCCCAGAGTCCCAGTCCGCTCCCAGACGGTGACGGTCAGCACGGCAGCAGGCAGTACTCGTGGCCTCAGGCAGGCACCTCTCCGCTGAAAAGCTTCCCGGCAACGGCGCGACGGCAGGCGCCAAACTCACTGAAAAGCATGGGCCACAGGGACCCTGGCTCTCGCCTGCACGCTGTTCCTCAGCTGCGATGCAGCTCGGTACGGAAGGTGGGGCCTAGACCGTCTTGTCAGGCACCCTGACGGCCTCACCGGAAAAGGGGCAATCAGGGTTAGGGTCAGGATGGGTTGATAAAGTCACCGAGTCTCTGTTAATCCGAGATTCTTTAGACCAGCCACAATATCAGACACTGCTCTTTCTTTTCAATACTTGACCTTTACCTTGTAACAGCTGAGATCTGTAAGAATGATAACATGGGGTACATGATACTCGCATGCCATCCGCTATTTTTTTCAGTTGGAGGATGCCAACGAAGACGAGCAAGAGCTTGAAGTTCGTCAAGAACTTACGATTTGCACCAAACAACGAAGAATTCTTGGATGATATGAAGAATTATACGGATGTGACGCTTGTTTAAGTCCTGAAGAGAAGTTTATAAGCTGTCTACCTTTACCGTCAGTGCCGATGTTATATTAGACCAGCTCCCGAGACATTAGGCACAAGACCGATAGCAATGCCGAACACTTTGCTTTCAACGAGACAGCATTGAGCTTTTGTAAACTGATAGGCCAGCCATGGCTATTAAACAAGAACGTTGTAACATATATTTCTCAGGGAATATACCATTTATCAAAGCTCACTACACTAATGGGACGGGTGAGGGCATCACAGGTAGAAGCAGCCTCACAGCAACCAACATCCATCACCAACCCGCTAGTTATATATTCCTCCATACCTTACTCATGACCTGATGATGGGTTAACTATTGAGATGCTGTGCCGTACGGATGAATACAACATGAAATCCCTATAGGGCTGATATCCACAGATCTAGTCTGGGCTTGATGGTCATGTCGCTAGGCAGCACTGCCACAATCATCCTGCACGTCATCCCTACCCGTTGACAGGTCTCGGGTCTTGCTGGTCCCTGATGACGTGAATTCGGCAGCTGTGCTTCTGAAAAGGTTTCTGTAGCAAACAGCAAGGTTCCGTCTGAACCTCCGGACATGAGTGTCACTTTGCTCATGTGGTGCGGCTTCCACTTGCGAGACAACGCCGTAGAAATGGCTTCTCACTAGCAAAGGCGTAGTTAAATTTGATTGATAACTGCTTCTGAAGGTAAACGGCCAGACTCAAAATCAAACGGAGAGCAGCTTCAGTTGCTAGCGTCCACCTCTATCAACTTCACCCCATTCCTTCCCGAGCTTGGCGGTTTGAGGCAGGTGGAGAGATAACACCCAAGCATAATGCACGACAACGAGAACACAGGCGATCCTTGCATAACATACCAAGCGCGTGGGAAACAAAGCTATCCCATCACATCCGAACGGAGGCATATCAACTAATAGTGGTATTCAAAGAGAACGCTAAAACCTGTCTTCGTGTAGAGTCGGAATGTAGGAGAAAGCCGTTTACTTCTGCATCATGAGCTGGACGAACTCGTTATCTGTTCGGACAAAGGTGTTAGTAAGCTATATCCAGGCTCAGTCGCAAGAATCGGATACGTACAATCGATACGCCCATCGCCGTCCTGGTCGGCCTCGCGGATCATCTCATCAACCTCGTCATCGGTAAGCTTCTCGCCGATGGAGGTCATGACGTGACGGAGCTCGGCAGCGGAGATGAAGCCGTTGTTGTCGCGATCGAACACCTTGAAGGCCTCACGGATCTCCTCCTCGGAGTCGGTATCCTTCATCTTTCTGGCCATCATGGTAAGGAACTCTGTAGGCTATTGTCAGCGGCGAACTGGCAAGTCGAAAGTCCGTGACGTTTCATACCAGGGAAGTCGATGGTGCCGTTGTTGTCGGCGTCGACCTCGTTGATCATGTCTTGAAGCTCAGACTCGGAGGGGTTCTGGCCCAACGAACGCATTACGGTACCGAGCTCCTTGGTGGTGATTTGGCCTAGCTGCTGTTCAGTATGCATGCATCAAGGTACGGCGCGTATTCACATCGCATCTCGATTCAGGGGCGGGCGGTGAAGAGTGTTCGGCGCGTCGCAAGTATTATGATCCAATGCGCTTGCCGCGAACTTGGTGATGAAAAGGTTCGGATATCTGGGGTAGGGTTTCGAGAGACTAACCATCACCGTCCTTGTCCTGTATGACGTTGTATCGGGTCAGTCATCAGGCTCGCACGATTTGCGCCAAACGGCGACACAGGGGATTGAGCATAAGGGACAAGGAAGCTCGGCGCAAGGAAGGTAACTTACAAAGAGGGAGAAGGCCTCCTTGAACTCAGAGACCTGCTCTTCAGTAAGGGAGTCCGCCTGTTGTTGACAGCCTGGTCAGCATACATCTGCCCGTCTCCTTTCCAGCCATCATCGTATGTTCACACGGCAGCCCGCTGCCCCTCGAGCTGAACCGCGGGGTTCTTGTTGCGCTCGAACAGCTTCGACCGGAGGCGCCGAGATAAGGAATGAGCATACCATCTTGATAGTATTAAGGGGTAGATAGAAAGGTCTGGGGAGAGCGAGCGTGTGAGATAGTTGGATATGTTCCGAAGGAGGATTCGAAGGTGTTCTGGTTTAGAAGTGACAGATAGGTCGCAGTAGAAACGAAACCGGTTGGTTAGGTCCAAGTCCCCGTTCTCCTAGTTCGTCCTTGGGTGGAATCAAATCGTTCCTTAAATGAGCAGCTGGGGCCGCCGATTGCGAAGCAGTGGAGGGAGGCGGGGCGGGGTCCCTCCTAACACGCTCGCTAAAATGAGACTAAAAGACAGCCCTGGAGCCCATGGCGTCTCACAGGTGCTGCAACTGCATGGGATGCATCACCGTCGCCAGCCCCAGACGGGCCAGACAGCGGCCGGCCAGGCAGGACGGGAGAGACACAAGGTCGACCGACAGGCGGAAAGCTCCCAGTTGCCAGCTGACCGACTCTTTGAGACACAGGCAAACGATACCCCTTATCGGCGGCCCCCAAGTGCCCGGCAGGTGACATGCATCCCATGTCATCATGCCCCCATCCCTGGAACTGGCCAGCATTGTGTTTCTGAACCGCCGCGCCAGCGTCATTGTCAGTGGTAGCTGCCCAGTGCTACTGGCCCTGTTGCTGTTAGTGAGAGAGAGAGGCCGAGAAACATCCCCCCCCCCCTTCCGAAGATCGACCTGGGAAGGAGACACTGGCACTCAATCTCGACCACACAGCCGTGTCCATGCGATGCGATGTGATGCCATACCAATTCCAATCCGCCTCTGGACCGCCATTACCACCAACTACCATCAATTGATTCCCAACTCCCCGGGACGACGACTAGCCTTCGGCGTGCAACCGAGGTGAAGGGAGCCTTTCGCCCTTCCGGCGTCCGCCATGTGGCGCGACCGCACTAATCTGTACGGGGAACTTTCTTAAACCCCCGGAGCTGAGATCCTTTCGTTAACATCTATGTGATTATCACAGCTATATCTCGTACCGGCAGTCCTACGCCCACCACCCGACCCAGCGCAACCGATATGCCCCTCAGAGCGCAGGCGACCGCTTCGGCGGGACTTCCGGCGGGGCTGGCGGCAACACGGGGGTTCTCTTCTCGGCCGACGATGACCGGCGCGGCCTTCTATCGGCGGGGGCCTACGATGTCGACGACGGCGATGCGGTGATCGAGATGGACCTGCTTCCGCCTCGGTGGGCGGATTCGTCGGACGAAGTGTCGGAGCTACTGGCCGACATCGCGCGCAAGAGCCAGAAGCTGGAGCGGTTGCATCAGAAGCACGTACTGCCGGGGTTTGACGACGAGGAGGCCAAGAAGGACGAAGAACGTGAGATAGAGCAGCTCACGCAGTCCATCACCAAGGGGTTCCACGACTGCCACCGCGTCATCCAGCGCATCGAGCAGATGGTGCGCGAGGGTAAACACAATGGCCAGATGAGTCGCGCCGACGAGGTCATGGCCAAGAACATACAAATCAACCTTGCTACGAGAGTCCAGGAGGCCAGCGCCAACTTTCGAAAGAAGCAGAGCGCATATCTAAAGAGTGAGTCTCCCCCTCCCATCACCAAAGTCCGACTCTAAACAACAATGCTGACATCACTCCCTGTTCAGAACTAAGAGGCATGAGCGGTCTTGCCAGTCCAACCCTCGACCGAGTCTCAACCCCCCTCTCTTCCATGGGCCCCAGCGGCCTCCCACCAGGCAACAGCTCCAACAGCGCCTCCATCCTCGAATCCGACGCCGACCGGGTCTTCTCCCAGTCCACTCTACAAGCGTCAACACACCAGAAGCTGCTTCACAGCAACGACCAAGCGATCTCGCAGCGCGAGCGTGAAATCGACGAAATTGCTCAGGGCATCATTGATCTGTCCGATCTGTTCAGAGACCTTCAGACCATGGTGATCGACCAGGGCACGATGCTGGACCGGATCGATTACAACGTGGAGCGGATGGCGACGGATGTGAAGGAGGCGGCCAAGGAGTTGACGGTTGCGTCCGGGTACCAGAAGAAGACGACCAAGAGGAAAATTATACTGCTGTTGTTGATTTTGATAGCGGGTATGATTATTTTGCTGGTTATCAAGCCGAAGAAACATGGTGGGTGAGGAGAGGGAGAGACATAAGAGGGACGAATTTCAAGATGCTATGTGTGGGATGATCGAGCAAGATGGACGGACGGGTAACCAGGACCACTATACGGTAAAGCGAAAGGGGTGAGGGAAAGGAAGAGAGACGGAAATCAAGGAAGTAATGTAATGAAAATGGGGGAGGGCGTCAAGAAAGGACCCCGGAACCTCTTTGTATGACGACTGTAAAAATCTCAATATTGGGCGCTATGAGGACGGAGGTTTGAGGACCACGGCCCCTTTATTTCGAATAGATTTGTTATGGCTTCATGTTGTTATATGGCTGCAGTCTGCTTCGAAAAGATAAACGTAACCAGTTTCACGCTCGATCAAATCTCCTTTTGAACACAATGCTCCGGTATGTCTCAAGTTCGATGATCATCCTGTGTAATTTTTGTCTAATGCGCTGTATAAACCCTTTTCGTTACCTTCCCGCCCTGCTCTATATAAAAGCCATGTAAATGAAAAAGAAAATCTTCGCTGTGTGTTGCCCAGATGGTATGCAGATTCCATCCGACAACCGCCCGTCTATCTAACTTCTTCTTTCTTCACTCCTCTCTCGTGAGTCTAACCCCGTCTTCTCTTCTCTTTCTCTCGGACCGTCTAGCTCTCACGTCTAACTCCCCGCAAGATTAAGGACAGAGACGTCTAAACCAACACAGGTCTACTCTATCATACCCCAACACCATGTTCCTGCTTCCTTTACTCCAGGAAGGTGAACAAGTTGGTGTGCAAGATGTTCATAGCCCGCTCGGCGTCCCTAGCGTCGATAACACAGGAGATGTTGATCTCGCTGGCACCTATATTCAAATCACAACTTGTTAGCCATCCTCCATCCATCCATAAACAAAAAGAACCAAAACTTACCCTGAGAAATCATCTCAATATTGATCCTATGATCACCCAAAGTCGAAAACATCTTCCCCGAAATACCAATCATATTCTTCATCTCCGCGCCCACCAGGCTCAGAATCGCAAGACCGTGGAGGACGCTCACGTCGCCGCAGTCAGCCAGGTCCCTAACGGCCGCGTCAAAGTTGGTCATCTCGGCGTTGCCCATGTGCACGGCCACGGATACGTGCACCTCGCTGGTGGAGATCAGGTCAACGGACACGCGGTGCTTGTTGAGGATGGCGAATAATCTCGCCAAGAAAGTGTGCGCGATCGACCGCTTGTTGGAGTGGATGTTGATGATGGAGATCTTGTCCTTGATGGTCACGGCCGTGGGGCGCTTGGGTTTGTTGGATTTGGGGCAGGCGCCGTTTGTTTTAGTGCCGTTGCAGACGCCGTTCTGCTTGTGTCGCTGGAGGGTCTGGTCGGGGGCCAGCAGGGGGTCGGGCTTGACGATGGTGCCCTCGCCGCGCGGGTTCTTGACGTTCTTGATGCGGATGGGAATGGGCGGTGTGGCTTTGATGACCTGGTCCATGGTCAGGTGGTGGATGACTTCGGAGCCGTAGAAGGTCAGCTCGGCGGCCTCGGAGGGCGTGATGGATGGGACGAGGCGCGCCGTGGGCACCTTGGATGGGTCTGCGGTGAAGATGCCGTCGACTTCCTTCCAGATCTGCAGCTCGTCGGCCTTGAGGCCTACGGCCGCGAGAGACGCACATAGGTCCGTGTAGCCGCGGCCGACGTCGCCGTCGAGTAGGCCGCCCGGTACGTTGCCGAAGAAGCCGGTGACGACTGGTACGCGGTTCTCGCAGGCGAGGATCTTCTTGGCGATGATCTCGGCCGCGTCGCGGTAGAAGGTGGCGTCGAGCCGCTCGATGCTGGCGTCGAAGTGCAGCACGTCAGCCAGGTCGACGTATTCGGCGTCGACTCCCCGGTCTTTGAGCATGTAGGCCATGAATCTGCAGCTGAGCTTCTCGCCGAAGCTGATGACTCGGTCCTTTGCCCGCGAGTTTACTTCGAGGTGGAACCGCTTGGCGGCTTCCAGGTACTCGGTCAGTAATTGGCACTCCTTTACCGTCTCCTCCTTCACGATGGCCGCAAGCTCGGCGTCCTGGATGAACTTGTCGGCCGCGGCGGTGTGGTCGCTGCAGATGTCCTGCATAACTCGCTTGGCATCCTTGAGGAGGGCATCTTGTTTCCCCCCGTCACTTGAGTCTGCGGCAATGGCCTTGAGATTCTTGAATACCTCCAATAACCTGTGTAGCTTTGTTAGCTGCTGGTCGTGACCACATATTCAAGGGGTTCGGGTTGAGTGATGAGGACCATGCTGAGATGTACTACTCACCGACTTGTGGTTCCAGTAACCTTTTTGCCTGTGCTCCTTGCTGAGCAGACGACTACTAGCCTATGGTCCTTCACATACGCTCTGCATTCAAAAGTGAGGTCAGTCATAGGGTCCTTGTTATTCATTCATGAGAGGCGGGCGGGCGGGCGGGTGGACACATATGAGACACCACACCCAGATCCATTATCCATACCTGATGATATCCTCTGCGATTCTGTCGGGGAACTTGCCCACGCTTGTACCACCGAATTTCTGCACGATCCAGCCATTGGGGCTGTCGTTCTGTAGTAGTAGGGACCCGGCCATTTTTTGTGTATTATGTATGAACTTCGGGGAAAGTATGGGGTATCTCAGGGATGAGTGAGTGAGCGAGTATTATCTCCGATGTTTAAAAAGATTATTTGGTATTGAGACCTCCTGCCCACTGTGGTGCTTGAGTAAGTGACTCAGCCAGCGCAGAATGTCCGTTTGTCCCTGGTCGTTGCGAAGTCGGCGCTCTGCAGCCAATGATGCTTTGTCCGCCCTTGTGTTTCAATGGAAGGGGTCGCAGCACAGGATCGTTCTAAAAACCTTAAATTTAGCGGCCCGAAGAGTGGAATTGCAGCGCCAATGGGTGTATCCGAGGTCGCTGCAGGGTATGACTGCCGCTGAAGTGAAGCGAGGGGTAGTATCAAAAGATTGACTGGTGAACTGAGGCGAGGCTGTATGAGAGAAAATGGTTTGAGAAGAAAACAAAACTCGATGTCTTGGAAGCCAAGATAAAGAAGAGTTATTGTTCTCTTGTTCCCTGTCGACCCCCTGTCCGGAGCTGAGTCGGGGATTCCATGCGGGGGTGGGGTCTGTTGTCGTCCAGGCTCTTGTTTCTGTTCTCCGGTGTAATGTATAAAAGAACCACCCAGTACAACGACAACAGAATATGCCAAATGATGGTTGAAGAGGAGGATCAACTTGTAAGATTCGTCTCACGATATTTCCCTGGAGCAAAGTAGTCCGAGTTGTAAACACAGTAAGCAATCCGGGTATAAGTAACTCAGTAAGGTAAGCGAGAAGCGCAGGCCCAGGCTTCACATGAAACACGGAAAGCTCTCTTTATTTTACGTGTACGCTTCTCTGCATCTCGCCTGCATCGGTATCAGATATTCCACGAGCCACATCCCATCCATCGATAATTTCACGAAAACGAACAAGAGGAAGAGCAGAAGAGTCATAACGAAACGAGCCCTAGCTTTCTCCCGACCTAGCATCGATAGCCTGTCGGACTATCACTGACACCGCCTAAATAATCTCCAAGACCATGCAACGGTGTCCCGTTGTGCGGCTCTTGGGAGAAAAAGTCTCATACTGTAGCAGGGCCGGAAGTTCTCGAGGCCTCGTCGTTCCTGAAGAGAGGCTTCCTTCACACCGTTCGAACCAAATGCTTTTGTGTTGACGGCAAGATGCAGCAAACAGCTCCTTGGCTTGCAGCGTTGTATCGCAGATTAGCAGTGACAAACAGCTGTGGAGAGTTCTCTTTTGCCTGCGGCGCCCCCCTGGTGGGTCGAACATCTGTCGCCGCCACCGGGGCACGACGCTGACGACATGGAAGAGGCTAGGAGGCTCCGTCGGGAGTCGGGACGCGGCCTACGCTAGTGAAAAGGAGACGACAACCCGATTCAGGGGTTCCAAGGTTTTTGAATCCTGTACAGTGACGACCACCTTTGCTGAACATTTTATGGAAACTGCGGAAATTGGTTCATGATATTTTGAGGATCTAGCAACGGAAGTTTTAGGAACGACTACATACAATCCAATACTGGTTTGTTTGTTAGTTTGGCACCCCGAATAGATTCATACCAACCCGTCCTGAACGCCGTAATGGTACTTCGAAATGTATAATCATCAACCAAAAACAGATTATTAGAATCTGTTTTGACATATTCATATCAATTTTAAGCCCCTGTAATCGAAGAAAACACATAAAGTTGATGTGGAAACGCCTGGACAAGTTGACCAGAGATCTCGAGCTAACAAACTTTCCAGGGGTGTATTGTAGGTATCTGGGAACTTCGTTTTCGCCATGGGTGACTGATACCGTGGTATGCTGTGTTAGTCCCACTGACCACTACATTAGTACACGCCTCACCACCTGAGAAGCACTTACAGACAACGACCACGAGAGATGACCGTTGCCAGATTTACCTATCCCAGAGGTAGATGCACAACTCCCTTATTTGGTTTTATCTATTCCTTCCTACTACTCCAAATTGGCTCTCTCCTAACCTCCCCAACAGTGCCTTTCTCCTTCCTTCTCCTGCATCCGATCTACCATACATCATACAAGTAGCTATCCTAACCATCCATGATCGGGTCTAGAGTGGAGAAAGACAACGCCCTAGAAGAAATTTCCTAAACATAATGATAACAATCATCGCAAGTAAATATGTGATATGTACATAGCGAAGAGGTGACCGCACCCTCCTCATCTGAAGAGAGCATCGCGTGAAGCATGGGCCTAATTTTTCGGCCACTTGCTTGGCGGGGATATGGTGGAAGATCCGGAAGATTCCTGGGTCCGATCGGGCCTGTGAGGGATAAGATATCTCTCGGTGTTAGCGGCCCGACCGACTGGGAAGCTGCTCGTTTCACGTGGTAAACGGCTGGCATGCCTCAAGCTCATTACCACCTCCTGTGGGTTGTGATATGGGAGTGTGATTGTTGGAAAATTCATTCCGCCATCACTTTACTCCCTCACCGGCTTCTTGCGCAACTTCACAGCCTCCTCCACCGCGTCATCGATGTCATCCTCCGCCTCCGCAAGTTCCTCCTCGATCTCCTCAACCTCCGTGATATGAGGATCCGCAGAGGGCGGGCGGCGGTCCGACGGCACGTCACCACCGCTCATCTGCCACTCCATCAGCTTACTGAAGTGGCTGTCCTTGTTGGCGCTCAACTCTGTGTAGCTGCCAATCTCAGCCACGGTGCCCTCGCTCGAGAGCACAATGATCTTATCAGATCGCTTGATGGTGGACAATCTGTGAGCGATCGAGATGGTGGTGCTGCGGCCCTTGAGGAGTTCCGCAAGCGCAGAGTTGACCAAGGTCTCTGATTCGGCGTCTAGGGCGGAGGTGGCCTCATCCAAGATGAGAATATCGGGATCCTTGAGGAGGGCGCGAGCAATGGCGATGCGCTGCTTCTGGCCACCGGAGAGCTGGGCGCCACGGGCGCCGACCTGGGTCTCGAGGCCATCGGGGAAGTCGCTGATGAAACCGCAGTTGGCCTTCTGGGCAGCCGCAATGATCTCGGTACGCGAAGCCTTGGGCCTGCCGTAAGCAATATTTTCGGCAATGGTACCCGAAAAGAGGACGGGCTCCTGGGCGACCATGCCGATGCGACGGCGGAGAGACTTGGCGTTCATCTTGGAAATGTCGACGCCGTTGATGGTAATGGTACCGGACGTGGGGTTGTAGAAGCGCAGGAGCATGGATGCTATTGTCGACTTGCCTCCACCGCTAGGACCGACAATGCACACGTTGGTGCCCGAGGGGATCTCAAAGTCGAGGCCGTTGAAAATCGTAACCGCGGGTCTGGTAGGGTAGGCAAACGTCACGTTGGAGAACTTGATGGGACCCTGCGCAGAAGTAACCTTCACACCAACGGTCTGTGGAATGGTCGGCTTGCGATCCTCGAGCTCGAACAAGCGGCTCGCTGCGCCGACACCCTTCATCAGTTCCGAGTAGAAGCCGCTGACACCGAAGAGACTCGAACCAGCAAAGACAGTGTACATCATAAACGAGGTCAAGTCGCCGAGAGACATGGCGCCTGAGCGCACAAGGTTTCCACCCACAATCAGCATCGCCAGCACCGTCATGTTACCAGCAAAAGAGGTCGAGGAGAAGAAGACACCCGAGACAATGGCTTCCCTCCGACCGAGCGCGAAAATCTTCCTGACCTGCTTGTTGTAGCGACCAACTTCTTGCACTTCAGCGGCAAAGGCCTGGCTAGTCTTGATGTTACCCAACCGTTCCTCGGCGATCTTCATGAGCGAACCAACGTTCTTCTGAATCTGCCTGCTCAAGTTGCGAATCGTGCGACCATAGAGTACCGCTCCAAGACCGATAGGGGGAACCATGATGAGAATGATGGATGTCAGCTTGGGGCTGAGCCAGAACATGGCCGCGAAACCCGCCGCACCGCTAACCAGAGAACGAAGACCATCAGACACATTCTGGGTAATGCTCTTGCCCACGACAACGGTATCGGAGTTCAGTCGCGAGATCAGATCACCGACCCTGTTGGCATCGAAGAACTCGGCATCCTGGACGTAGGTGCGGCGGTAGAGGTGCGTGCGCAACCGAGCCACGACACGCTCGCCGACGATACGGAGGATGATGATTCTGCCAAAGTTGGCCGTCGCACCAAGAGTGAGAAGACCAGCGAGACCACCGAAGAACTGATAGAGGGTAAGACCGAAGAGCCGAACCTCGTCGGCGGAACCCTGGGTGGAAAGATCCAGAATCCTACCGACAGAGAAGGGGATGGACATGGTAACCGCGGACGAGATAAGAAGCAGGACGAATGCGACGCTCAGAGCCTTGACCTCGGGGCGCGCAATCTTGATCAGACGCCAGACCTCGGCGAAGCCGGGCTTGGTGCCTGATTGGGACTTGCCATCCTTGGAAAGACGAGCGCTCATGTTGATATGGGCAGCTTTGTGCGCTCTCTCGCTTTTCGTGAAACCGTGTACCTTGAGGTGTTCTTCAGATGCATCCTCCTTGGTCTTCTTGAGATCTTTCGCCGCCTCTTCCGCTGTCTCTGCCACAGCCTCCTTGGCCGACTGCTCCTGTAGGCGGGCTTGCGATGTCGATAGCTGGCGGAGAACGCCAAAGGGGGAAGTCCAACGTTGGGATTGTACGCATGGTCGTGAACCGCGATAGGAGGACGAGAAGGGAACTGAAGCTATCACGAAAGGTGTCGTCGAGGATCGGAAAAGTGTTGAGAATGGACGGCAGGATTTCGCGGACAGGATCGAAGTAGTTATAGTGGGTGATTTTTGGAATGGCAGCAAGGCCGCGAGCCCGGCGCCGCTACCGCCGCATTGGGGGAGCAGCACGGCGCGGCGCACCGCTGCCCCCGTAACCATGGTGTGAAGTATATGTGTCTTGGATATATCGTGTGTAGGTAACTAGTCTCGCTGTGTCGAGAGATTTCGGTGTCGAATTTCTATCATATCATGTCGGTATTGTAGTGGGCTATATTACTAACTGCCTGATGCGAAACCGCCAACACGCATGCGCGCGTGTATCTGCTCTTGTCAGTGTCCGGTTCCCTTGCAGCAGCAGTCCCTGCACTGCGTGCGAATGGGTGGATTTGGTGATGTAGGTGGTTGAGGGACTGAAGGAGGAGACGGGAAACGATGGAAAGGAAGTTGAGATGACAGGGCAGTTCGGCCGGCTCGGCCGTCGGTGCAAAAACCCTTGCTTGTCCCGGCGGACGGGATCTGAACTGCAGTGGTCAATCGCCGGTTTTGCGCTACAGCAACTGCGATTTGGCGCTCAAGTTCGGGGGCCACGACGGCGGATTCGATTGCTCTTCAATTGTCCCTCCCCCCAACAGGGCAAAGCGCGCGTCTTTTAATCGGAGCATTTCGTCATTCGGCCAGAGCAGCAGAGCAAGTCACGATATTGCCGGCGGCATCCATTGACATTTCCGGATTCCGACAATCACGTTCACGATATCGGCAGCTTCCATAAGTGGCCCGTGCTCAAGCTTGGCCCATGCCACAACACCTCAGGGGTATTGGAGCTTCCTGGAGCTCTGCGGACGTCATCAGCCTCATCACAGGAAGGAAAAGGATAAAAAGGATAACCGAGTCCTTTGAATAACTAATGCATTTAATGCGTCTCATTTCAATTACGATATCTCTACAGGTATTTGAACAGCTAATTGAATGGTCATATGAGCTTTGCCCCCTGAGAATGAAGCACGCCATAGTCCGGTCCTTCTGTACTCCATACTCTAGAGAAGGTTTCAGGCCCGCGCCAAAATGCCATGTTAATCATGTTTCTCGCCATATATCCACCATTGTTCCCCTAAACTAGCAATAATCGTGCCAATTAAAAACAGAAGAATTGCAATCAAGTTCCTGGCCTCCGAAGCCTCCTCCCGTTCCTTGGCCTACTACGGAGATCCAGCCGAGGACTTCGCCTTCTAAGCTGTGCTTTCCTTCCGAACCATCTCGGCGACATCGGCATCTATGCCTACATCAGGAAAGTCCTCGGTCTCGTCAATCTTGCGCTTCTTGGCCTCGCGAGTCGGAACAGACTCATATTGCGAAGCGAGGGCGGACAGCATCTCAATGCCAGGGGCAGATCCGGTTGGGTGGGCATGACCGTTCTGCGGCTGTTGTTGCTCAGACGGGTGGCTGTCGTAGAAATCGTCGTGATCTTGGACGTGGGGAGGCGTGAGTGCTTCGACCTGGGGACGGGCAATGTCGTGGCTATCCGAGTTGGTTGGGGCGCGCTCCTCGCCGATAGCCGGCTCTTGGGCATTGTGAGGTAAACCGCCGATGATGCTAAGCTCAATTGCTTGCTTCTTCTCCTCAACTGCCGTCTTGCGGGTGCCTAGATCCCTCAGTTGCGACTGCTCCGCTTCCAAGGCCTGCCGGTTAGAGTTCAACATCTTCTCCAAGGCACTGATAAGCTCCTCGCGGGTCTTGATGCATTCCGTCACAGCCCCCTCAGCATTGGCGAGGTTCTTAAGCAGCCCATTGAGTCGCGCAGCATACACTGGCGCCTGAGGAGGAGCGTGGGCCGGATCCATCAGCTTGCTGTAGTCCGAATTGGCGGTAGTAAGGCTTGTCTTCAGCGCCTGGGCACTCTTGGTAACTGCCTGCTGTGAGGTAACCAAGGGCGCCAACTCTGGAGGCACCGTTGCAGCTGGCGACGATAATGATGTGGAACCGAACATTGGACCACCGGAGCGGGCTGAGTCAAGCTCTGGATTGAACAAGTTAGTAATCTCTCCTAGGAAGGGGTGGGACATGTATCATCAGAACTTACCTCTTAGTCGAGAGTCTATAGCATCCTGGACTTCCATGGGGAATATCTTGCGTTCTCTCCAAACATCGACTACCCTTCGGAGCTTGTTCTGGATGTCTGACGAGGCGCCCTTATAAGACAACGCGGTTGCATCCGCGATGAACGGCGAGAAGGCCTGAAGGAAGTCATCCTTATTGCGAGCCTTTGATTGCTGCGTCACCTCTGTGGAGAAAGACGGAAATGGTCAGCATTCAGTCTCAAACGAGCAGAAAGGACTGAACAGTTCTATCCTAAAACGAACGGCGGGGGCACATGACATTGTGACGTTGTGGGACAGCCTAGAAGATGCACTCACCGTTTGCAAGATAAATCATGTTGAGCCTCTTGGGACTGGGGAGGTCCTTCAGCTTGGTCAACCAGAGATGGACAGTCTGGGCAGCATGTCGCCTAAGATACATCAACAGTCAGTTCGTCGGTCGAGACACCAAACAAAAGGTAAACGCGGTTGTCGTAGGCAGCGGGAGCTTACCGATGGAACATGATCCACTGGGCAGTGGTTGCAATACTCTCATGAGTCTCAGTGAGTGCAGAGAGCTTAGAGAGCACAGCATCCTCGTTATACGCCATGATGAAGGGTTAGGCGAGAGTTGTTGGAAATTGTTGAGAAGTTGGTTGCTGATGGCTGATGGTTGTGTACTTTCACCCACGCTGGCTGAAAGGATGGGTTGGGGTTTTTGATGGTTGGTTGGTGATGATGGATGGGCAGATGTTTAGATATGCGGTGTCGGGTTTATTTCATCTACAGCAGTACGAGGAGGTATCCGTGTTGTTTGTGCGTACAGCAGTGACTCCAGACGCAGCCGAGTGGTGATCTAGAATATGGATCGAAAGCCCTTGGGAACAACCTCAAATGGCAGAAGCGTGGACTTATCAACACACAACACTGGACGACGGCAAGAGAAGTGCTCAGGATGAACTAAGCAGTCAAGCTCTGTGGTCCAACTACACCGGAGTCGTTTTCCTGCTATTACCAATGCTGTCACCAGGGAGAGTTTGCAGTGCGGAGAGCAAATGAGCGTGATCTGGATGCTCTGTGACAAACAACTGAAACCACAGGTGCCGAAATGTTGTTGATGGAAAGGAAGAAGAAGGAAGAAGTTGACGGGGTGGGAATGAAACAGACGTTGGAGCTTCCTCCATCCGTCCAATGCGAGGGCGGGCAAGAGGGACAACGCCTGCCCCGGGCCACAGCGGAGACTTGCCTGCCGCTAGATGTTCGAATCTGTCACTGCAGCTGTCGTCCCCTCCGGCTTCCTTCCCCTGGCCAAAGAGGGTCCCGTCCCGTCCGGGTCCCGACCTGGCCGCCCGCTGTGGACAGTGCCAAAGTGCCAAAGTGGTACGCTGTGAGTGGCGTCCCGTCGCAACCTGGCGCGATCAGGAGCGCTGGGGCTGCAACTCGGACTCCCGCAGTGCAACACCAACACCAAGACACTTCCATCAAACAAACCTTACCGTTTCGCAACTTTCTTCGATCGACCTACCTAAGTAATCCTTCAATTTGCAGTCCACTTCTCCAGTCTCAAGTCTTGCCCGTCCGCGACCTGATCAACCAAAAGTCAACTACACCTCCAACACACCATGGCTGACAGATTCCCCTCGCTGGAGGAGTTCGACTCCGGCGGTAAGCTTGGCATTGTTTGGAGATCCCCTTACCTTGCTGTCACTGCCTGCTAACATTTACCCCCCAAAAGCCCAGACCGAGATTAAGGAGGGCTCTGGAAGCCCTTCGGCCACCAACTTCCTCGAGCGTGAGAAGGCGCTTCTCGGCGACGATGCCAACCAGTTTGCGACAGTCGAGGATGCTGGTTTCGACGATGACAACGACCTCCTAGAGGGTGGCCTCGACTCCTCCGCTGGCGCCGGCGCCGGTATCGAGACTGACGCTGCTTTTGAGAGCCAGTTCCCCGACCTTTCCGCAGGCAACGAGGTACGAATAAACAATAATCATCCCAAAGCTGTCGATACAGCACGCATTCATGGTCTTGGGTTCTAACAGGGGCATCTTCACTTTAGTCTGTTGCGCCAGGCGGCACCATCACTGGCGCCGGTCCTTCCGTCACCTACAACTCCGGATATGCGCCGTATGCCGAGGAGGAGCAAGAGCCCGAGGTGATCAGGGAGTGGCGCGAGAAGCGTGATGCGCAGCTTGCCAAGCGGGCGGAGCAGTTCGCCGCCCAGAGAGCCGAGACCATCGCGGAGGCCCAGAAGAACATTGACGAATTCTACGAGAACTACAACAACAAGAAGGAGAAGGCGATTGCGCAGACCCGCAAGGAGGCCGAGGAGTTCCTTGCCAGCCGCGAGGACACCACATCGGGAGGCACGAGCTGGGAGCGCATTGCCAAGCTGGTTGACGTTAGCGGCAAGGGAGCTAAGGGCGGTGCTGCTGGTTCCGGCAAGGAGCGTTTCCGCGAGCTCCTGATAAGCCTAAAGAAGGATGAGAAGGCCCCCGGTGCCTCGGGAATTTAAAGCGCTTGCTTGACCTGCCCGCATGAGAAAGGGGACAACTGGTTGCCACTATTCACAGACTTCACACATCCATGGCCACTACTACCACATGGCCAAAAAGCCATAATTTTGTAATGATAGAAAAAGGCTTGCCAGCTGCAGCCATCAGTATTTGGAGCTTGATAGTCGAAGCGCCGAGACCCAATGGATCACGATTTCCACGGTTACAGTAGCTCCAAAAGGTGGTCGGTGGAATCCAAGATGCAAATAGGGAATGTTGGCGTGGCGGCCTACTTCTTGGAGGAGTCACCCAAGCGGCCTTCCCTCTGCCGCCGTCTATGCTGCTCTTCGTGACTATACACATATTCAAAGGGAATCACTTGCTTCTCTCATGTCCCAGTAACACCTCCTCCGTTGGCTATCGTAGTAGGACGGCTAATTTAATCCTCCTGGAACCAGGTGTTGTAGCCGAGAACCTTGCGGGACATGGCGTACATGGAAGCTGATGTATAGTTAGCGGAAGGACCAAGGACGAAGCGGTAAGCTATAAATAAAGGTATACGCACCGCCGAAGGTACCCCACATGGCAATGTTGAAGGTGGTCATGATGATGCCGCTGCGAGGGCCCTGTTCGCGATTTCATCATCAGCCCTTGTCCCGACGAAACCTCCCTCTCTGTCTCTCTCTCTCATATTTCCCATCTGCTGATTCCCCCTCCATCCTCGAGTGTCGAATTCAACTCACGATCTTCCAGAGGCGGGTGTGGTTCTTGTAGGCCTGCTGGTAGAAGCGCTGCTTCTCAGGGACGCGGTTCGGGGCGTAGACGATGGCTTTGGGGAGGCCGCTGCAGTCGGGGAAGAAAGAGAGCTGTTAGCCTGGGATTCCGAAATCGTACGACGAATAATAGTGCGTCATGACGACAGGCAATTGGACTTGGGGCGGCGTCCGCAATGCGCGCAGTCGCTGGAGGGTCGTCGGGTCGTCGAGAAGCTCGGAGTCGGAGGGGAGAAGCTTACGCCATCTTGAATTGTTGTCGGTGGTCGTTGGGTGGAAGATTCCGGGGGGGATGATGCGAGGGGTTGGTGTGATGATGTCGAATGCGTGGAAAGGACGGAGAGTTAGCTTTGAACCTCAAATGCTCCAGGTTTCTCGGCTCGGGGCTTCCTGTGGTGCACGGACTTGTGGATGGAGACTGCAGACAACCCGACGGCGGAAGCTCTGCCTGCCTGCCAGGTGTAAAAGCATTGGCCAGTGCTCAACAGCTCTCAGCTGATGCTGAATGCCTCGACTTTGAAGCTCAGCGGACTCGATGCCTGCCGGGGAGCAGCTGTTCAGTACGTACAGGATGACTAAGCAGTATTTTAGAGGAGCTCTCCATGCAAGGTCCTCCACTTTGTGTCTCCTCCACTCGAGACAGGAACGTCAAAGCTTCCAACCCAAGTTTCCACATCCCCTCACAACCCCATCCGTGGGACCGCGATACCCCAGAACTCGAGTCAGTCACCAAATCGCCAGGTACCTCGCGATACATACGATCGATACGAACAACGACGCCGAATAATCCAGCGGCGACTTCGAACCGAGAAAGTAATCGACATGATCGCATAAGACATCCACTACGAAGAGTCCCCGCCGCTCATATGCCGAATTCCTTGGGTCGAGTGGCCACGATACCATTATGCGAGCCGTGCCTCCTGTGCTGCGACATGTAGCTCGCTCGGGCCGCTCCACCATATCGCACTTATACACGGACGCTGTGCACTTGCAAGCATCTGGACTACCAGGATGCGTCAACTTCTCAACGAGCGCGCGCTGGTCGAGGTCGTTGACGGCATACGCATTGGGGGAGAGTTTGGCGGCGGAAGAAGACCACGGTGTTCGGAATACAAAAACGGCTTGGGGCTCGGCAGTGCATGCGCTACCAGGCCAAGCGTCTAACACATACGACCTGTCAGGACGGCCAAGCTTTCGGTCATCCCGCGTCGCCAACCAGCCCTTCAACCGTGAGGATTGGGATATCTTGACGGCTGCCGAGGAAGACTTGCGCTTCCAGTGTGATGTCCTCGCAGATACACCGGAGGATGGACAGCCGCGACTGGTTGACTGGCCACAGTATGCGAACGACATCACTCTTTGGTCGTGCATACTTGAGCACCGCCAACGCAGCGAAGGAGATGCCGGCGTCGCTGCAGTTCTCGAGGGCCTGCAAAAACGGCGAACCTTGACGGAAGTGGAAGGCCCAATTGCTGAGCAATTCTGGCGAGCAATACTAGATGCAGCCGTTCGCGATCAAGAAATGCTACACAGTGCTTGGTCCTATGCTGAGTGGCTCTACGGCGACCACGGAGTCCTTTGGCCAAACCTCTATGCAGGTGTTGTATCTTTCTTCATCGCGGAACAAGATATACAGTCAACTCTGCTATGGCACTTGCGCCTAAGCTCGTCGTTTTGCTCTGACTCTGCACCCCTTACCCAAGTGCTGAAGCAGTTCATCACTAATTCAGACGCAAAGGTTCGAGAAATCCTACAAGCACTCTACATGACGAGTGTCCGTCAAAACCTCTACGACAAGTTCATTCCCTACCTCTTCGCTCAAGGAGAGGAAGGTATTGCCCGTGATTGGCGTCGGCTGTTTATTTCTCACAACGACTTGCCAACAACCGAAGCTTCTCGGCCATTTTTACAGTTTTTGGTCGGCTTTCATCCCAAGATCCAGTTGACCACCGAAGAACAGTCCTTCCTTACACCGAGTAAACCTGCACTTCTGAGCAGTGTAGACCTGAACAACCTTCTAAGAGACGACAACTCGCAAGTTGATATCAGCTTTGACTACCAAATCTCCAAAAGTCTGGGCAATGTGTTCGGCATCAAGGAACAAACAGATAATGACAGCTTGGGCGCAAGATGGTTTGCGACCCTCGACTTCTCCGTCGAAACCATCATTGGCACAGTCTCGACTCTCGGCTTCTCTGAAATTGGGCCACTCTCGTTACAGTCTATTGCCCGGCGCGAACCATCCCCCGACCGACTCCTTCACCACATTGCACAGCTGCAAGAGTCTGGAATCAGTATTGGTAACTCAACCTATTCAAAGACACTACAACACTTTGCTACAGTTGGCGACGAGGAACTGTTCGAGGGTCTTGTTTATACAACCATGCATCCGGAAGAGTTCGACAACTTTGCCAAGCACCCCTCGTTTCTGAGTTGCGCCGCTGCGGAGGGAGACTTTATGCTCTGTCGACTCCTTTTCGAAGCTAGTCATCTCAAAACAAGACAACTTCTGGAAGAGTCAACGAATGAAGCGTTATTGGTCTGCTTGAAAGCCAACAACGCTTCACCTATGGTTGGCTTCATGGATATTATGGCCGATGGAAATATCGAAATGATGCACTCTACGGCTGATGCTATATCAAAACATGTATGCGAAGAGATAGTACCACGGCCTGCGAAAGATGGCGTAGACATTTCCTCCTATGCCACCATGTATAGACGGCTTCTACGATTCGGATATCCTCTCGCATCCAAGGCTTCTCAGATCATTCTTTTCAGACTCGGGCGTGAAGGACTGCATGACGAACGCGACGATCTTGCGTTGGACATTTTCAGCTTCTATGAGGGTAGTTTGGCACCTGAGAGAGGCTCTTTCCGGGTTCACAAGCTCGATCTACCCGACGCAGTCGCTCAGCAATTGCCGAAGTCAGAAAGGTTTATGAGCCTTCCATCCAAAATGAGCACGACGAGCCCCTACCATCCACTGCACATAGTTTTTGGAACGGAGCTCTTGGGGTCAATTATCCGCTGGGGTTTTCGCAGTTCCAGGGGTATGCCCTGGGATGAAACAGAATTCCAGAAACCAGCGCACTTCTTCTTCGCCCGAGGCATCAAACTCGTGGCAATGCTCAAGGAGAGGGGAGTGAGGGCCGATGATTCTTGGGCGCGCTCGGTAATCGTCCCAGCTCTTACCGTCCTTTTGGTCTCAGGCGAGATCAAGCGCTTCCACCGGCCTCAGAAACACGGGCATCACTACGTTGCCCCAAAAGTGAGGGAGACGCTTTCGCTCAAAGAAGCCATCAGGTTATGCAATCTTGCCTGGGGCTCCTACGTCCTGGAACGTCTGCCCGAGTTGGTTCACCACTCGATGAAGGAGTGGAAGCTCAAGCTTAAACAGACCCAACCAGAGTTGTTCATACCTCATAAACGCGAGTATGCGGTGGGGAGCAAGCTGTGGGTGAAGTATGGCCCGGGCGGTAGGCCACCGTTCGCCACAAAACTAAAACATCAACATCGACAGCAACAAGAGGAAGCAGACGCCAGTCTAGATCCGGATGCGCAAAACTCAACGGTCAAGAAAAGCTCAGAAGTCAAAACGGAAGACGATTTTTTCCAGGACTTTGAGGGCTTCGATCGCTTCCTCAAGTAACAGACAGAAGCAGCCCAGCTGCTGCGGGATACACAGTACCGACCGAACTACCCACCATCTATTTCATGATTTGTCCTCCGACTTCCGACATCTAATCGCGTTTCGCATACATTGGTTGCGGTCATATAGATATACAACTACGAGAGGGATCTATAGACGATAGAGGACTAGAATCCTAGAAGGCATGGCTTAAAGGACATGACGAGAGCAAGAGAGGGAGCATGAGCTTCCGCGAGGAGGCACGACAGAGCAGAACAGTCTTGCTTGGGTCTGAAACAGACAGATGCTTGCACGAAATGTACATATTTGAAAGTCGTTTACATATATGTTTTTCTTTTCTATTGTTCAACAACTTAGCATGATATATATATCTAGCAAGAAAGATGTTTTCACGAGAGACAGCCACTTCCGTCATTGGAGTAAGGGTATCCATCCCACATCACCGCTCTACCTTTGCTTAAGAGGGTATCTACTATCCGGTCAATAAAGTAGCTCAACCTCATACCATCCAACCGCCGGCGCTGACTTACATGACTGGCCCAACGACGACCCTTCGCCAACAGTACCCGGATTTCCATGCCATGTCCCTTCTCACTCATATCTGGGAAGAGCCACTTCCCTTTCCCCACTCACTCATCTGAACTACCATAGAACCCAGCTAGTCCGTGTCAACTGAGTGAATGAGTGCGCGAGTGACGTCTGGGGCTGGCTGGCTGTGGGTTGTTGGTCGATGGGCTGAGGCAAGGCGCTTAGCTATCTTTCCACGACGGCATCATCGCTTTTACTGGTCTATCATTTAGTCATTTAGTCATTTTAAGCGGGGTCAAAGGGGATGAGGATTCGAAAGGGCTAGTGCTAGCAGGATGGAAGGATGAGGGGAGTTGAAAAAGAAGAAAAGAGGGGGGGTCGAGGGTTGGAGGACGGCTATAGGCTGGGGAGACGCCCGGAATTGACAGGAGGAGCTAGAAGAGGATGGGGAGGGGTTTTGGTTACCGAAATCTGCGTTCTCGCTTGGAGCTGGAGTGGACTGACACTGGCTACCTACGTACGTAGATCTGATTTTGGGATCTCGAAAAGCTGCCTTGAAGAGAGAAGAGACACTCCTCAATAGAACCATCCAGAGGAGAACTTTTTCTGGAGTGAATACTACGTAAAGTTAAGAGGGAAAAAGGAAAACTACGGCTTAAACCAACGTTACTGTGCTATCTTTCGAGACAGAGTGGCATCCAATGGTATATGCGGAGGTGTACTTCATCGATGGACAGGAAGGATGTACCTACACTGGCACAGTCCACTCATGCTTTGAGCTTGACGAAGAGCGCAAACTGTGTCCTACACCAGGCAGCCACATCCACCTACCCCTACCCCAACATCTTGGTCTTGGTCTTGGTCTTGGTCTTGGTCTCGCCGGGTTCGGAGGTTTTGACTTTTGAGCGAAGTTAACCTGGTTCCCTGGAGTGCCTGGCTTGCCTAGCTAGTTGGAGCTTGGAGCTGGCTGGGGTCAGGGAACTGAGGGAAGCGCCCTATGCCCAAGACAAATGACGGGACGGGATACGGGAAAACAAGGTACATGGGGTTTCTAGCTATGGCCAGGTCAGGTGGGTGGGTTAGGGAGATGATCTCGTTTGTTTGGTGATGGTAATGGTGATGATAACGGAAAGCTAGAGGGGATCGACCCATTGACTCATCACCGTCCGTTCGAACTGGACTAGGCATGGCATGGATAGTATCGGGTTGAATAACTGGTGATAGGGTCGACAAATCATCAACAGAAGACAGCTGAAAACAATGCCACTACATACCGAAGAAGGACTAGGTAAACTTGGAATATTGGGGAGGCAGTCAAAACGTGTTGGATGCTCAGCTAGCTTGGCGAAGAGCTGATGGGAAAGGGAATGGGGAGTGATGATTCTGGTATGATACAGTCGTCTAAGGCTTGCTGATGGTGACTCTTGTCGGACAACTCAGAGACCTACCAAGGCATACCAGACAAGGCGATACCTGGAGTTTCTCGGTCTAGGTATCCGAAGGCTTCCCAATAGAAGCCGTGATTCTCCTATCAGTAATCCAGAATGACGTAGGTAGTCCAGCAAGAAGCTCATCAACACGCCAAACAGTCTACATTACTAGACCGAAAGCTCTTTGCACAGTCGCCGAACGGAGAACTATACCGAAAGAGAAAACCGACAAGGCAGCAACCCCAACAAGACGTCGTCTCCTGTACTGTTTGAGGTGTCTGGTGTTTACCAAGTACCCACTCAGAGCCGCAAGAACGATAACTCCAGAAAGTTCACACCACTTCATGATCACGTTACCAGCTACTGGACCATCCAGAGACTCGAGATACTCAAGAGTCTCCAGACAAGAGAGGACTCCGAAAAAGGACAACAGGAAACACGAGAGATCATGTCGTCTTGTCAAAGCCGCTTGGTGTTCGACAGTTCGGTGGTTGTCTAAGACATCGCCGGTGGCCAATGAGATCTGCAAACGACCCCTGTTGCGGCGAGCTTTTGGGTAGCTTCAAGCTTGGCGTGGATGGGACAGGGGTCTTTTGGTTTTACGCCTCATGTCTTGTCTCAGGGGATTGACACTGATGAGAAGAGATGGAGCGGATGATGCCATTCATGGTTCATTGCAGTGGATTCCAACAGAGAGAACGATACTGAATTGCAAACGCACGGCGGAGGACTCCGTAATCGTGAGTGATGTTGTGGGCAAGCAAAGCTGAAGAGTTGATGCGTTGTACAAAACTCAGGGCAAAATTTGGTACAGGAAGGGAGGCAGCCGGAGCCGTTGAGGCGGTTTTCTTGTAGCGTGCGGTCTCGATGACCGGCGACCGCAACTGAAAAGTGCCACGTCACCAGCCTCACTTTCCATGGTATTTCGAGTGTGGCGGAGCGAGACCGGATGATTTGGTTGGTCAAATTCATTGGCGATATCTTCGCTTCTCTCTGCCGGCACTCGCCACACCCATGGAGCCGACCGGCCGGCCACGGCCCACGACGGCGGCCACAGTGTCTCCAGCAGTTCGGGTTCGATTTTTGAGGCCTTTGAGAAGGATTCGGAATGAAGCGTATTTGGGAACGAGGCCCAGTGGCCCAAAAGCCGACCGTATGGATCAGACCCAGTTCATTTTTGGGACGAAGGAAGCCCTGCAGCGCATGCGATGCGATCTGGATGACTGGCGTTAGGTCAAGTCGCTGGCGTTGGTTTCTGGTGGAGTCTTTTCGGCGAAGACAACCGATGCCCCCTGGGCGATGGAGGCTCACATCGTAGCAGTGGCATCGAACTCGAACATTTTCTCTGATCATCAACAACTTGTCAATGAGAGATTGGATGCCCAACTTGTTCCTTCGGAGGAGTTGGAGGTCGTTGGTATGCAGAATTCAGCTTGCTTGGTCCACCATCCTACGAGCGTAGATGACTGACTAGGTAGTCTCGAGGTTCCTGGTGATACCCCCTTGTGGTTGCTGATGCACAACCGTTGGCCTCAGGTAAGGTACCGCATGTAAATCATGAACCCACATTCCGCGTTGTCATTCTCTCCGATGTGCTGTGATGGTTGAAGGAAAACTCTGACCTTTAGTCACGTAGAGTTCTCTCCAATATCCGCATTGAAATCTCTTTTCAACAAGGCCCATAGGAAACACTCCATGCTCTTAAGATTTTGACTCAGCGAAATCACAGAAGATCCGGCTTGGCCTACCCTTTTCAGTAGGCTTGAAGTCCAGAAGGGTGTTTAGTCACTGTGATTGGAAAATGAAGACTCCTCCAAGTGCTCCAACTCCTCCAGTACTCCAGACCAAGAAAACCCACCGACACCCGCCGGGCAACAAGCCAAAGTGATTGGTTACAATTCCTCCTCATTTTCCGTCCAATCAGACCTGTGGTCTGCGCCGAATCAAGACACTGCAGGATTGAGCAAGGGGACGGATCGACGAATAGTAGCGTGGATTTGGGCGGCTGTCGAAACGATGGCTTTTCTGACGATGCCCACTGGGCGGTTTACGGCAGGCGAACAAAACCCCGACTTGCGGAATCCATTGGCTTCCGAGATGCTGGGGTTCATGTGCAGTGTAGGTATTGCGGCGCACTCTCCGGTGAGCTATCATTCCTCTGTGAAGAAGAGTGAAGTCTGTTCCAGTGAGACACAGCAGGGCAACCACACGATGTCTTCAATGGTGAATACCCCAGTGGCCCCCATCCATCCACCCCTGACCAAAGAAGGTCGTGCTTCCCCAGAACAACGTGGGTGACATGGCCTGCCGATGGCTTACGGACGGACGCTTGCTTGGAATGAACTGATCGATCAGCAAGCCGACCGTCACTCCGTCGTGCTTGGCTCGTCACGACAATTACCTGTAGCTATGAACGAATGAACGAAACCTCGACAAGCCGGTTCCACGGGAGCGAACGCCGGAGAGTAGACCTGGGACACTCCGTGAGTCTGTTACCCTTTGCGTACAAGGACTCGCTCGGTGCAAGGGGATAGTCGGCTCGCTTGTGGTGTCCTCCAATTTTTCTATCCCGTTTCCCACGGACGCGATTGACACTTGATTGACACGACACGGCACAAGTCGCTACGGGCGTTGTGGGATGTGCGCAGACTGGGGACCTGGAGCTGGGACGGGATGGATGATGACGAGATGGGCGATGGACGATGATGGACCGTGGGATGGGATATTTTGTATTGTCTGTGCCATGGTCTTGGTATTGGAGTAATGGTGATGGTGCCGCCATTATACCTGAAATTATTCCTCGGACAGGACCCGTTCTCCCTCGTTTCCTTTCTTTTGCCGGGAGTTCATTAGCGCCTCCGGGGGATCAACGACATGGATCCTGTCATTTTGAATGAAGCGTAGGGTGTTGATGACATTTTGCTCAAAATCCTTGCTGGCCTCAGGGGTTCTTGTGATCGGATAAAGGATCAGATAGCAGGATAGGTAGGCAGCAGAAATAAGAGCCCATCACGGAGGAAACAGTTTTTCTCATTCCCGATGCCTAGACCGGCATGTGAGAGAACTTCATGGGGTTGAGCACGTCAGAGATTCCAACTTTTCCTTAGCTTTGGGTGGGTATATGACGGAGATATCACACCAGGCACACCAAGCCTTGGTATTCTCGCGATCCCCTGAACTCGTAGGTTTTTTGTAGGTGACCCTGAGATGAGCGCGAAAGAACCCCGCGTTCAACCATCCATGGAACCTTGCCGTCCATCAAATTCCCGTGCCGTCTTGAGCCGATTGACTTTCTCTATTCTGATCCCAAAAGCCAGGGATATCCATGGCTATAAGATATCTGGACATGATAATCGCGGTATGCCCAAGCTGGAGAGTGCAGATGGCCAGATGATGGGCCGGGGGCACTGCTTTTCATATCCTCAGTCGGCCTAGACGGTCGGCCAAGGGTGGTTTGGGGGGGGCTCATCACCAACACGCAAATTGCTTCTGACGAGGTGAGCAGCGATCTCCGGGCCTCAATGGAGGCTCTCGGGATGCCCAGGAAGAGTCTACCACAGCAAAGGAGCCAGAGGATCGAATGCGACCAGAGATTGAGGGGAGAGGGGGTAGCATTGAGCAAAATCCCGTTGTTGACTCGCGCCCAATGGCACACTTCGCATCGCCTTCTGGGTGCTCATAGGGCATCTCCGCATGCATATTCCAGGGCTGTCTTTTCCTGTCTTTGGTTGTCTTTCTGAGCATGAGGCGGCACAGCTGCTAGGGACACGCACTCTTTGCATTGGGATTCTCGACATTGAACTCGAAGTTGTTTTGTTGGTTCAATGTTGTTCTCGCGATGCAGCCGAGGTCGGTGTTTACTCCACGATTTGGCACCCAACTTTTCTGTAGCGTCAGGTACAAGACAGCAGGTACAGGCAATGCGATCCACCGAGAACAGGGCGGTACAGTGGAACCCCCTTTCTGTTCATCTCTCCACTCTTCCCGCTGCAGGTGCACCCTTGCACCGCACTAAATGCTATTGACACCATGCAGTCCAACCAACGGCAACGATGCTTGCCTTTTGACAGTTTATTCTTTCCTCTTCACAACCCACAAGAGGTCGCCAACTTGGATGCAGATTGGACACCGCTCTCCACTGCACTGCTGTCTTCTCCCCTCTTCTCTTTCCCAATATGACTCTTCACTCAGGTTCCCTCCCCCTCTTTTCGGGCATCTTCCAGGTTGTCGTGGAAAGAAAGGTCAATTCCATGCCAGTACACAACACATCATGTTTTCTGCCAAGTCTTTCACCGTCTCGTCGTCGCTCATGCTGAAGATGGTCAAAAGTCAGGTGTTGTTGAATTGACAACACTTCATCCATTGGGGCTCGAAGCTGTCTACGCCACCCTGAGTGTCAAAAGATAGCAACACGGGGTTGCCTATACCGGCACTAGACTAGCATCTGCCATGATGGAATTACTGCCCTGTAATGAGTGGAATTACACCACGAGTGAGGGCGGCCGTCCGGACTATGGGCCATTGAGGTTCCCATGTCTACCATGTTCCCACCGATGGACTGGCTATCATAACAACCCTGGCCCTTGTACCTTCCACCCATACATGTCCGCATGGTGTACTTGGATTGACATGGACATTTCCCAAGCACATTGTCGCCGACCTCGTCCATCTCATTGGCGGCAGATCCTTACTCTACGCGGCAAGTCAGGAACATGGCATCTTTTTGCCGCGCTATTGATATCTCGTTTCTACTGCTACTCTACTGCCACTCTACCTACCTCATGAGCTCTTGCCTTCACTACCCGACTAACTCTTCCTACTACCTTGTCATCTCACTCTCTCTTCACTTTTCTTTCTCGAGGCAGTACCTCTCCCTCTTGGCTACCATCACTCCCTCATTACCACTTGAACCCAACTTGACTCGAGTTACCAAAGCCTCGGAACACTCTACCTTACCAGGGCTTCCACGTTGGAACTGAATTGAGGCTATCCAGTTCCGAGAAGCTCAACCGGCAGTCTAACCTAGGTAAGTGTATCTGTTCCGTCTGCCTGGGCTCACTCCAAGTTGTTTCTTTTCTTTTCTGTTTTATGGATGCTACATCCGACGACGCCTTCCCTGATGCGTATCCGTATTCCCCTTTGCTACCTCCACATTACTACATCACTATGTGCTGTGATACCTTCCACCTCTTCAACTTGACCTAACCCCCACCACCCACACACCCTCCATCTCGTCCTGCATGACGGAGCGAGCTTACACACACAATCTGCTTCCCAATCTGCTACACATACACGAACAAAAACACCTGAACCCCCCTGGCCCCAAGAAAATATTAGTGGCCCTTTATCACATTTTACCCACACTCAACCACTTATACACCACACCCCATGCGGGGCTCATGGTTCCCAGGAATTGAGAAAAACTAACTAGTAGGGCATCCATCCAGGGACTACTGAACCATCATTCCTTTTTCTCAGCCTCTTTCTTCTAAATTTTCCGTCCTTTTGTTCTTTCGGTCATCATGGACGTTGCTTAATCCACTCGCTGCTGTTCAAAACTTGTCGGGTACTTCAGCTCCCGGTGGAATCCTAATAGGGGATCAGCATTTAATTGCCATGGGCAGGATCGAGCACCGGTGTTCCGCGATACGACTAGGCTACTCCCGTTGTGCCCGTCACAGCCTCCCGCCCCTGAACACATACTACCAGCGCGGTAGACTTTGGTTGTGTTACTCTCACACAGCATTCATGTCGTGGACCACGGAGCAAGAGTCTTAGTATGGTTCTGTTAGCCGGGCTTCCTCCGTGGGATATAGGATCACAATGGCTTCCCAAAGGCCAGGACTCGGTCCTTCAGGTTTGCCAGCCGATAGCAGGCTGAAAAGTCCCGGAACAATAGCGCCACCCGGCTCATTACTTTTGAAGAAAAGAGGAGGAGAGTCAAGCACCGAACGTGTCAGGACACTACCACAGCCCAAGATGCCTAGCAGGCTACCGCAATCTTTGCCGCAACGGCGGCCCTCCGATACCCAGCCGGAACCCATTCAGCCTCGGGTTACAGCTGGAAACAGAAATTCAAAGATCTTGGGCAACACCACATCGATTACATCAGCGTCATCCAGCCGACTACCTGCGCCGACCTCGAAACCTCGAAATGTGCTTAGGAGGAAGAACTCTGGGATATCGCAAGAAGTAGTGAACAGCATCCGCAAGGGCTCCCGAGACGAGACTGGAACCCATTCCAAGACAAGCTCGTCATCATCGGCTTCTAACCCTCGGTCCCAGACCTCAATCGACTCCTCAGCCAGTTCGCGCTCCGACCGCAACCCAACAATAAACACGATGGAGATCCGAGTAGCCCACCAAGTCGAAGTTGCGGTAGGCGCACCGCAAGCACCAATATTATACCCAGAGCTGGACCGATATCGCGACGTCAAAGTCCCGGCCTACACTGGAACTTTCGGCATTGAGGTGCCGTACCCGCTCACAACTCACGATCTTCCTCCCCCTACGCCCTTGTTCTCCGGATCTAGCAGTCAGATGAGTGGCTTCAGCAGCAGCCCATGTACCAGATTCTCCGAGTCACCAGGACCTGGTCCGTATAGCCGAGACACCACGCCTACGTCCATGTCCTCTCAGTCCCCCGGCATGGTGGCGCCTTTACGATTCCCCGGAGCAGGTGTCAGGATGAGACAGGCTGACTCGACTCAAACAAGACCGCCAGTCAGCAGAAGAAGAGGAGGAAGCATATCGAATGAGTTGGATCTTGTCAGCGCTGACCCTCAGGGTTTGCCATCAGTCAGGGAATCCCTGACCTCGTCGTCATCCAACTCGACAGTCCGTGAGCTTGAAAGGAAGGATTCCAAGAAGAGAAAGCAGCTATCACCCCTTGCGCCTAGCCCACCACCACGCATATCGTCACACAAATTTACCAAGAGCCACGATGGAAGCTTATCACCACCGAGGCCCTGGCGTGCGCCACCGACCCAGCCAACGGCACCGGCAGCGGCTGCGGCACAATTGTTGCCCAAGCCAGCGTCTTTCTCTCGACCTCGTCCCGCCCAAACTGCTCAGCAGGTTCCACCGCCTAGAGGGCAGCCTCCTCGCCGCCCGAGCCGAGATGGGACCCCGGACCTTCACTTTCAACTGGGTTTGCCCGTGCCCGTTATCCAGAGTAACTTGACATCTGCACCATCCGAAAAGAGATCAAGCAAGCTTTTGGCTCCGGCAACCGTCGCCAGACCTGGCTTGCTATCCTCAACTTCCGACACACACGTTCATCTTCTGAGGCCATCCATCACCAGAGAGGCAACGCCAGCGCCAAAGATGTCCAGGATGGGGGAAGATGTGAGCACCATCAAAGCCGAACCAGGAAGAACCACCCGTACGCCAAGCCCTGGTGTGTCGACTTTTAGACGCTTCCCCCTTTTCGGACGACGGACAAAGACAGCCCCAGAGGTCCCTTTACAGAAAGATGAGAAGAAGCCGACTAGGAAAGGTCCTGCCGCGGGAACTGGCCACGAAGGCTATGGGCGCGTCGGGCCAACACGCCGTAGGAGTAACAGCCTTGCAAACACTAACCGAGCGATCCCTGGGACGATGAGTTCGCAAGAGAGCATTGGGACCAACGATTCCTTCTTGTTGGAAAGGATGGCACCTGTCGTTATTGCAGGCGGGGAAATCATCGAGAACAGGAATGTTGGTTCGGAACTGAGCCGGACGGAAAGCAGTCAAAGTGTTACGCGTGAACGACCCAGCGTGGAATCGCAGAACGGCTCGCAAGTCTCTCTTAACTCCACCCCTCGGAACACACTGTGGCCATCTGCATTCCCTCGCGCTGTTAAACATGTTCAGAGCGCGTCGGTCAGCAGCCGCAGACCCTCTGAGAGCAGTGAGTCAGAGGCTCCGGTCATCAAGTCGACGTTGGCCTTGCGGAGATCCATACAGAGGTTGAAGTCTGGAGAGAAGGAACCCCCGAGGATCCCGGCTCCCATCGTCACCCAACCTCATGTTACGTCTCCCTCGATCACTAGCATTGATGCCAGTGTCCTCATGACGGACGACTCCATGCTGGCCCCATCAATTGACGCCGCTCAGGGCATCAAAGCATCAGAAGGAACCAAGAACCTTTCTGGACCCAAACGCCTGATGAAGCGAGCTCGTTCTCCGCGAAAATGGAACTTCTTTGGGAGGAATCACAGCCAACCTGCCCCAGAGACAAAGAAGGTTGATGTTTCAGAGAGTGTGGCTCCAGTGGCAGCTGTGGCAGCTACAGTAAAGGTTGTACAAAGCAAGCCGCTAGCATTCTACACCATGATGGACTCCTCCGAGCAGGAAGATACCGATATTCCGGACTTGGAGGAAGTTCTTCGCGAGGCTAAGAGCCCAGATTCTCCAACCCACAAGCAGATTCCTGACTCCCAGCACAAGGAATCGGAGGAGCGCCGACCTTCCGTAACGCAAGAGAATACGCATCCCAGCTTCTTAACTTCAGAAGTCAGCGCCCAGGTTCCGACAGTCGCCGAGCTCGAGCACATGTCACCGGTCAAGTTTTCTAAGCTTCCAACCCCTCCGTTAATGCCTTCATCCGTTGCAACGCAGGCCGGAATCACCACCAGTCCTGCACAGGGCCGCCCGAGCCGACTTCCTCAGGTTGGTCGAATTCCAAAAGTCATCAGTGCTCGTGCCGAACAGATCTCACCCAAGAGTTTCTCCCGGCCGTTCCACAGATTAAGTGTCCAAGCTACGCCGTCTAAGATGGACCTTCGGGATGCATACTCCATAGCCAAGGGACCTAGTCCACCCAGGCCATCGACGCCTGTCCAGATGGAGCCAACGACAACGGTTGGAATGGAGGCTCCGGTGCTGACTCAAAGTCCGGGATCGATGCTTCCAACTTACCCCACCCACATTGGACAAGAGCGGGAGTTCCTCTCATTTTCACCAAGGAAGGGTTCTCAGTGCACCACCAACACCACGACTTCCAGCAGCTCTGGAGGATTCAACTTTGCCGAGGCTACTGCAGTCATTCCCGAGCCTGATGCACCATTGGCCGAGGATGAAATCTGGGACGAGTACGATGACTTGTTTGGGGACGAAACGTTGAAGCAGCCCCCATCCACACGATCCTCTTTCGGGAACCAATTTCACTTGGAGAAGTACACGGCGACCCCAACAAGACGCATCGAACCACCTCTGGAGTCCCCAACTCTTCGCTCTCAGTTCCAAGAACACCAGGTGCAAAGCCTTACCCAAATTATGCACTCGGAAAGAATACCTGTCAGTTCTAGCGTCTATAGTTCCGACATGGCTGAGAAGGTAAAGCAACTCCTGGCTGATCATCCCAGCCCGAGGTGCTCATTGGAACCTGAGATACCCGAAGAGCCGGCGATGCAGCCGCAGAATGAGCTTGTGAACAAGCAACCCGAACAGGAGCAAGAGCTTGAGACTGAAAAGCAACCCAGCAGCCTTCCTGTGAATGATCCACGGCGATCCGACTCGAGTGGTTGCAGTCAAAGTTCGGAAGATGGCTCGCCACTTGCCTTGGTCAATCTGCGCGTCGGGTCCATGACTGTCAGCAAGTGGCTTACCTTCGGACATGTGCTCTTCAGTCCGGTCCGAGATGAGCTGCTCAACGATGTGGGCTCGCTGAAGCGTCCTTCTATCCTCGTTATTGACGGTCTTGGCAACGACGACTGGTCCTTCTATGCGGCGGAGACGTATCCAGAGGCAACGTTCTTCAACCTTTCGCCTCGTCCGCCTCGTCCAGCTGCTCGCAGTGGCTCAGGTCTCCCGCTCAGTCCTCCGAATCACTACCAGACTCAGTACATGTCACACACTGGCAAATTCCCTTTCGGCGCAGAGAGTTTTACGGCTGTAGTATTTCGCTTCCCGGCTGCGGCCCCCGAGGCACACTATCGGAATATCATCTCGGAGGCTCGGCGTGTCCTCAAACCTGGTGGCTACATTGAGCTCTCGATCCTGGATGTTGATCTGAACAATATGGGCAACCGCGGACGTAAGGCCGTTCGCCGCCTGAAGGAACGCATCAACGCCAAATCCCCCGATGTCAGTCTTGGGTCGACCTCGGATCTCATCCTCCGGCTACTTGGCAGAAAGGGCTTTGCCGATCTCAAGACTTGCCGTGTTGGCGTCCCGGTCGCTAGTGTCATTCCACGATCGTCTGGAAGCGAGAACAGTAAAAGAAGCAAGGCCGCTGGCAAGGGCAAGACCATTAAGGATGAACGCAGCCTTCCCGAGATGATTAGCGACGGAAGCCCGGTAGCAGATGAAAGCATTACCAAGATGGTGGCGAAGGTGGGACGATGGTGGTACAGCCGCTGCTATGAGAGCGCTGCTGGTACCGGCATTGGCCCAGGAACCCTCGGAAGCATGTGGAGAGACAAAGCACTCCTCGCCGAGTGTGAGGAATGGGGCACGAGTCTCAAGCTCATGGTCTGCCACGCCCGAGCTCCTGATGGGAGGCCTCGCCTTGCAAGCATCTAATTTTCTTCTTGAATCCCCACCTCACTTACGTTCACACCCAGCATTTCTGTCATTGCTTGGGAATTTCAAAAAAAAACACTCATGATTAGAAGGACAAGATTGAGAAGACAGAAAAGATGAAAGAGGGCGCGAGCCCAGCTGTGTAACAACACTGCATCATACACCACGAAAGAAGTCGTTCATTCGACATATCACGACGCGCATTGCATTTGCTTTTTGGGAAGGTCTCCGAAGCTGTTGGTATACAGGACAACAACCTTCTGGGGGCCATTCCCGTTTTCCTTCTTTTCTCTCGTCATTTCCTCAATCGACTGGTACGAATGGGTGGGACGTTTTCTTCATTTTCAGAGGGGTTGCCTTGATGGTTGCTTTCCAATTCGGAGTGTTTGGGTGCTCGGGACATAATGGTGAAGAAAGGGAGGATGGAAAACCATTGACTGGTATTTGAGAATATGGCGCAGGCACGTCGTTCTTTTTCTCTTTCTCCTTTTCTCTTTTTGTTTGTTTCACTTTTTTCTCTTGTAACGACGTAATGTGCGGGTTTCATGACGACGGACAGGAAAAAAAGGCAAGAGAGAGACTGGGAAAGATTCTGGGATCTGTCATCACTGGCAGGCAAACTGGCGTTAAAATGGAGGTTTTGGCTTGTTGGGGTTTGTCACTTTTTTTCCGTCAAGTTTGAAGCATGATACCTGTTGTATGAGAAGGAGGAGAGGAGACAGAATGGAATATGAGGATGAGATGAAGTGAGATGGATCATTAGGTTATACCCGCAGTCTTTTCATAAAGATGAGAAGGAAGGCATGTTTACATAGCGAAGCAGGCAGGCATAGACATCATGGGATGTTGAGAATGGAAATTGGAATGCATCGGATAACAAAAACTTGTGGAATACACTTTCCGGTGATTTGAATGACCATGAGTTGAATGTCAGATTCAGTAAAAGTTGAAGAGAAGCCGTTGATGATTTCGGCTTGTTGGTTCTGGACCATCGTCAAGTCACCGAGCCCCTTTTTCTAGATCCGGATCCAAAGAAAGGGGTCTAACACAGTAACTTACAGACGCCCTGCCTTTTCCCAACTGCTATCGCATATGCAATGCGATACCTAGAGCACGCAGGGTTGTGCATACGCATTGGGTGCAGGAAGTATTTTTTTCCGTAGACATAATTTTGGGAAAGAAGGGAAATAATACAAATGATTGGGTTGTGAAAGATGCATGAGGCATCGCAGGCAACGGAGCTCCGTGATAGGGGAAGGTTTCATTCAAAGATTCGAGAACATTTCTTTATGTGGCTGTTAAGGATCGCACCTTGGTACAGTGGATGCCCTAACAACAACCATGGAGTTGATCTCGGTCAGGGGCCCCCGTGCTGTCTTGGCGGGGCTCGGCCGACCCTGCCGACGTGGGTGACCTTGTTGGGTAAATTTCCCCGGATTCCACTTCTTACAGCGGCCGCGGGCAGGCATCTCCACCACATGGGATGTTCATTCGGGGCGCCCGAAGCTGACTTGCCGTCGGACACTTTTTGCTGCTTCATCAGTTCGTTCAGTTGCAGTGTCAGTGGCAACTTGGTCCTTGGCGAACACACTTGTTTTTGGATATATACAAACTTGACGAGTTCCCCGTGCCGCACCCGACTACCTAACCCACAACCCCCCCCCCCCCCCCCCCCCCCCCCCCCCCCCCCCCCCCCCACCCCCCCCCCCCCCCCCCCCCCCCCCCCGAACGAGTCCCGTCGATCCCGTCGGCACCAACCATCACCAACATCGAACATCCAGTAACCGCCTCCGTACCGGACAGTCGACGACCCCACGCACACACGGACGCAGACGAGCCACAGACACGTACGCACCACATCCTTCGCGAATCGAGATTACCATACTGGGATAGCTAGCTTCTCGACCTCACACAAAAGCTTGGCAAGGAGTAGTTCGAACTTCTCGAGTGGTCCGACATACCGACCGTTGCGACATGCTATAAGATGGGCATAGAGCCGCAGCAGGGCAGCCTCTTTTCGTTCAGTAGTAGTAGTAGTAGTAGCCGAAGCTCTCTATTATACTCGACAACGAACGAGGTAGTAGACGGTTGTTGTTAGAAGAGAGATTCCAGCAGGTCCAGAGAGGCCAGAAATACAAAATACAAAAGTCTAATCCAAGATGACGCGACGAATTGTAGGTCATCTCCTACCTCCCTCCCCTTTATAAATGCTGTAGTAGCAACAAGTGGAAGCTGTCTGCAAGATCACCAACCAACCCAGCTAACCCTCTCTTAACAAAACAGGTCCGCAACATCATCCAAATCTCCACCGCCGCCGTCATCACCTTCCTCCTCATCTTCTTCCTCGACCGCAACTTCCGCGTCCTCCCCAACGCCATCCACGAATACCTGCCCACCCACCACGCCGGCCTCGTCATCACCGACATCACCGTCACCACCTGCACCAGCTACAACCCCTTTTCGAGCTGCGACCTCGACACCTCGGTCTGGCACCGCGTCGACAAGGACCTTCACCTCGGCAAGACCCTCTTCTCCCATGCCTACCTCCACATCAGCCGCAAGCGCGAGGAGGAGCTGAAGGAGGGCGATAAAGTCGTGGTGGACGTGACCGTGGGCCGCCTGGACCCTAGCGTGGCCGATGCGGAGAAGGCTGCCGCCAAGGGCGTGGATAACAAGAATGAGAAGTGGGAGTCCAGGTCAGCCGGCCTTTGGGTGAAGCGGTCGTCCAAGAAAGGGGCAAGTGATTCCAAGAATGCGGTGACGGGGATTGACGTGCTGTTTGGAGACGATGCCGTGGAGGCCCGCGAGGGATGGAGCATGACGGGCACGCCGTTGCTGCTGGATGTCGGGCGTAGTGTGCCGTCCGCCCATCTGACGGTGCGGAGGGGAGCGGAGTACCCGCCTGTCAAGCCGGTGTTGAGGATAAGGGATAATGGCAAGTTCAAGATTGTGCAGTTGGCGGATTTGCACTTGAGCACGGGCGTGGGAGCGTGCCGTGATGCGCTGCCGGAGGGGCAGAAGTGCGAGGCGGATCCCAGGACCCTGGACTTTGTGACGAAGATTTTGGAGGAGGAGAAGCCGGATTTGGTGGTGTTGAGCGGTGATCAGGTGAATGGCGAAACGGCGCCTGATACGCAGACGGTAAGGATATGACACTCCGAAAGTTGGAGAAGCACTGCGGCTAATACTGATTCTTCTAGGCCATCTTCAAGTATGCCCAAATCCTCATCAAGCACAAGATCCCGTACGTCTCCATCTTCGGCAACCACGACGACGAAGGCTCCATGTCGCGGGCCGCCCAGATGGACCTGATCGAGACCCTCCCCTATTCTCTGTCCCACGCCGGGCCCGAGAGCATCGACGGTGTTGGTAATTACTTCATCGAGGTACTGGGGCGCGGCTCGTCCAGCCACTCCGCATTAACAGTGTACCTGCTCGACACGCACGCGTACTCGCCCAACGAGCGCAAGTACCCCGGCTACGACTGGATCAAGCCCAACCAGATCGAGTGGTTCCGGAGCACGGCGCAGGGGCTCAAGAAGAAGCACCGCGAGTACACGCACGTGCATATGGACGTGGCGTTCATCCACATCCCGCTGCCGGAGTACCAGAATGGAAGGAATTTGACGCTGGTCAGCCCGTGGAAGGAGCCGACTACGGCGCCGACGTTTAACTCTGGCTTTCACGATGCGTTGGTGGAGGAGGGTGTGGTTATGGTTTCTTGTGGACAGTAAGTTGCCTCTCTAGTGATCACTATGCAATTTCACAGTCACTAACACTCTTACAGCGACCACGTCAACGAATACTGCGCCGTAGACTTCAAAGAAGACGGCAAGCCCGCTCTCTGGATGTGTTACGCCGGCGCCGCCGGTTTCGGCGGTTATGCCGGCTACGGAGGGTTTCACCGCAAGATCCGCGTCTTCGACTTCGATATGAACGAGGGCCGCATCAACACGTGGAAGCGGGTCGAGTACGGCGAGGACGTCGACAAGAAGATTGAGGAGGTCATGATCGTCGATGGGGGACATCCGGTTAGGCCTATGCAGGACTAAGACGGAGTAAGAGTTGGAAAGGAACAAGAAAACGAAAGAAAATGATTTCGGTGTTTACACAACGCTTCGCCTTCATCATTTCGAAGCAACGCCGTAGTCCGGCTCTGACGCCGACCTCGATCATTCCATCATCTCAACTCAACCCCTTCTCCGCCCTACCACCCAAAGCAAACATCTGGGTCTGCGAAAACTGCGATGCATGCACTTCGACAACCAGGGGTGGCATGAGCCGACACAGCTTGTTTCATGTTATGGATGCCCTTCGCTCCGTGAGCCTTCGAAAAGATGGCTTTTACCACTCCAGCAACGAAGATGCTATTGCGGGCGTAGAAAGCCGGATCATGTCAGAAGGACTGAGAAGAGAAAAGGGAAAGAACCCGGCTGGATGCTTCTTGGGATCGTTGTATTGTGAGTGTGTACCCTACTAAGGCTTTGGTTACTGGTTCACCGGTCTCGCTGGCATAGCGACGGAATCACTTCGCTTCCGCATGTAGTATTGCTTTGGATCATGGAGATGGGGATGGGATAACATCGTTATACGGCCGGGTTGGGTCGTTGGGAAGGATCACGGAAGACAAAACATATCTTTATCGGTCGGATGTTGGTTGGGATATCTTTGGAGGATGGTAAATGGTATGAAATAGGAAGATCAGTAATTATGCAAGTTCAAGTAACAACATGGAATCCCATGCTGTGCCACTCATCAGTGCCGTGACTTTTGCGGACGGGGTCAACGCATGCAGGCCACCATTATCTAGTAGAGAAAGAGGACAGGGAGGGGAGAGGGGAAACGGTATCGTTGGGATCTGCAGAACCCTGACTCTTGAGACGGGTGGACAACGACATATTTCAAACTCACTCGACTGGACAGAATGGCGAGTGTCACGACTTCTTCAACGGTAAATTTCTTTAGAGAACCTCTTTTATCAAGTGACTACGTCTTATTGTGCATAGTTCTTAAGTATCCAAAGGCTTAAATTGCCCCATACTTTGAATGAAAGATCATACTTTTTTTTTTCGCGTTATATCTAAGGAAACCTAGGACCTTGATCCACTACTTTGTTCGTGTACAGTTAAAGTTAGTTCGAGCTGTCTCCAACAGCAACTAAAAAAAAACCTTGCAAACTCTGCGCAACCAGATGGGTAAGTTAATTCATGCTAGTGCGTGCTGACATCGTGTGAGTGAAACCTTGTTAATCAAGTGAATACCCTGTCAGTCAGTACACCATTCCATTTCGACTTTTCCGACCCAGCATGCATCTAATTAGTGGTTACTCAGTGCCCTTCAAGCACCGGGGGGGGGAGGCGGAGGGAGATCCATGGGAGGCGGAGGGGGTGCTTCAGCTGCCGGAGGGGGTGGGGGAGGAGCCGCGTTGGCATATTGCTGGATAAGAGCGTTAAGCGGTCCGGACAGGCCGGGAGGAGCTCCAGGAGGCGGAGGAGGCAATCCAGGAGGCGGGGCAGCGCCCATACCGGGAGGAGCACCATAGCCGGGATAACCACCATAAGCACCAGGATACGTCGGAGCCGCAGGAATCGCCGGGGCAGACGGGGCTCCCGGAGGAGGTTGATGCCAAGGGGCAGGGCCGCCGCCACCACCTGAGGGGCCTCTGCCATAGTCGTCATGTCTGCGATCGCCGCCGTAGTAGCTGTCTCCTCTATCGCGGTCATCATGTCTGCGCTCGCCACGGTCACGAGCCCAAGGAGCCGGGCCACCAGAGGGTCCGCTGGGAGGGCCACCTTCGTGATCCCGATCCGTGTTGCGAGTACGCCAGGGAGCAGGACCGCCAGTGGGTCCCCGTTGCCAGGGCTTGGCATCGCCGTTGGCACCGCTGGGACCATTGCTGAAAGAGCCAGGGCCAGCTTCAATACGGGCAGGAGCAGCGCCGGTACCACCGAGTTCTTGCATGAGTTGCTGGTACATGTCAGTATGTTGCTCGCGAGAAGAGAAAATCGGAAAGGGGGAAAGCATACCTCGTACTCGCGGTCCACGGCATCGCCGCCACCACTGCTACCAATACGACCAGCGGTACGGCCAGCACCGGGACCATCGTTTCTCCAGCTTGCACCCCTCTGCCTGTCAGGACAATCCCTAGCCATATGGCCGGCGTTACCGCAGACACGGCAGATAATGTTGGCAGTGTAGTTCTGCTTCTCAGGGCAATCATATTTACGATGACCGATCTGGCCGCAGTTCTGGCAAGCTTGGTTTTCGTCATCACGCAGAGTACCGTTGAGGGCAGCAAGCTCACGCAACTGGTTGCGCTTGAGCTCGTTCTGGCCTTCAGGGATCGAGGCAGCCTAACACAACAGTTAGCCGGTGCATAAAGGCCAAAGGGGGGAACAGAATGAGGACAACATACCGTCTCAATAATATTGTGAATCAGCTTCTTGGCCTTGTTCACCTTCTCTTCGGTATCTGCCATGATGAGACAGTGCAGGTCCTCTTCCTGGTTGCTGGAGTGGGCAGCGTCAGAGCGGCCCTTGCCCTCCTTTACGGAGCCCTTTCCACGAATGGCAATCTTGGCGCCAGATTCTGTTTCCATCTTCTTGAGTGTATTGCCACGAGGTCCGATAAGCAAGCCAACTTGAACAAGGAAGAGCTAAGTGTTAGTATTGTTATCATGGAAATCATTTGTTTTTCGGGTTAGAAAGTTCAACATAAGCAACTTGCAAGGCACGACGGCAACTGTCTAGAAGCGCCGGTTCATGCCTGGCAAAATACCAATGGGGGCGGGGGAGGAAGGTTAGGAGTTAATAGGGAGTTTGGAGGGTTAGTTATCATACTGAAGTTAATCTCTGGATAGTCGTTAACCGGGACGTAGACCTTCTCCTGGGTCTTTGTAGGTCTACGGTAGTCCGAGGGCGGGTGATAGTTAGGGATCGTCTTCATCGCCTTCTCGATGAGCTTGTGGCGCTCATCCTCGAGCTTCTTGCGGTAACGGTATTCGCGGGTGTTGACACGGCGACCATGGTTGTCGTACTGGGGAGCAGGAGAGGGTGATCTGGACAAACACAAGAGGTCAGTCGAGTTTCATGTACAAAGTGAACATGTCCAACATACCTGTCTCCATCAGCGGGAACGACGTCGTCGATCTTGAGCTTTTGGGTAATTTCCTCGATGCGAAGATGCAGGGTGTAGGCCTCCAATTGTTCGCTCGTCATATTAGCGACGATAGCGGTAGGAAGGCCCATCAAGCCGGCGGCCTTGTTCTCGGTCGCTTCGCCCCAGCGGTTGCGCTTCTTGCGGCGCTTGGGACCATCCTCGGACCTTTCGGGGCTGCGGCCGCGCTTGACGTCGCGATCATTGCTGTAGACGGGGCCGTCTCTGTCTCTGTCTCTGTCTCCGTTGGTGACGGATGATGGGGCTGATGGTGTTACGCTGCGAGCGCCGTCAAGCTCTTCCTCTCCATCGCCAGCGAAGCGACGCCTGCTTCCCAACGGGATGTTGTTGGAACCCGTGATGCCTTGGTTCCTCCACGACATTGTGATCGTTGATGAGGTCGTTCTGTGTCGAGGGATTCAAATAACAGACGACCAGAAATCGGTTGACAATGTGATGTGGTTTTGGTTGGGTGCAAAAGAGTGGTTGGCTGGTTGCAGTGAAGGACGACGCGCAAGACGGGAGGCAAAGCAAAAGGCAAGTGGGGCCAGATCCCGCATTTGCCTTAGGTAAGCGAGCAGGTGCAAACACGGAACGCACAGGCGCGCTGGACTTGACGTTCCAGGCCTTCAACTTCCTCACAGCAGTGGTCACTGTTATTGGCCACACGTGACCGCTGCAATTGAACATCGTCTCAACTTCCAACAGTCTTCATCTTATGACAGAATCTCGATGATGTTATGCTCAAACGGGTTTACTGACTTGACATTCCTCAGCTAACTCGAGATATGAGGTCGCAAGCGCGCATGGCATTCATCGCGGCAGTCACATCGCAGGATAGTCCATATCACCAAACACCATTATGGAGGAGGCCCGGGTGCCACTAGCGATCGCTCACCAGTTAGGTACCACTACCTCTTAACTCGCCAACTCACAACCTTAAACCTTGGACCGGAACCTTTCTCACAGATAAAACTCATCAGTTTTGGGATTCATTGTCTGTCTCGCTACCTGACAGCACTGCATCACAAGCAGCACAGTGCTCATAGCTCATAGCTCGTTTCCCACTGCCCACCGTTTGCTTTTGCTTTCCCTTACCTCTTCGCATCCTCAGTCATGCCCCTCTGCACCCACGCCCTGGAAGACGCCGCCTTGGCCTCAAGCTCCTCCTCGCTCAACTTGTTGTTCTCCAGCGCCAAGTGCTTGCTCGGCACATGTCTGCCCTTTTCGACGCCGGGGCGCTCGAGGAGTCTGTTCAGCCAGGCGTTGAGGTTGGGGAATTGGGTCTCGAAGTCCTTGATGCCGCACCAGCCTGCACATAGATATCCCATTAGCAAATTGTGACATGTGATACACCTCAATAACAACGAAGCAAGAGACAGAAAAGGAACTTACCATGAGCAGCAACCCACCCCCAACACGAGAAATCCGCAATAGTAGGTCTATCCCCCACCAAATAACCCTTCTCATTCTTCGCCAACTGCGCATCCATAACCCTATACAGTCTCCTCGTCTCATTCTGGTACCTATCAATACCATACTGAATCTTCTCGGGCGCGTACCGAGTGAAATGGTTAGCCTGCCCCTGCATGGGACCCAGCCCGCCCATCTGCCAGAACAGCCAGCTCTGGGTCAGGTAGTACTCCTTGCTGCCGTGCGGGTACGAGACCTTGTGGTCCTTGTCGTAGCGCTCGACGAGGTACTGCATGATGGCGCCGGACTCGAACAGCGAGATGGGCGTGCCGTCCTCGAGCTTGTCGGTTAGGGCGGGGATGCGGCCGTTGGGGTTGATTTCGAGGAACCAGGGCTCTTTTTGGACGTCTTTGGAGATGTCGATTGCGGTTACCTGGTGGGTGGTTAATATCGGGGTAAGGAGAGAGGTGAGGAGAGAGGTGAGGAGAGAGGTGAAGAGACAGGTGAAGAGAGAGTGAAGAGAGGTGAGATGTGTGCATTCGCTCTCCGGTCAATGGTATGGAAGTTCATATGGTAGGTACCTTATAAGGCACGCCAAGCTCCTCAAGAAGGATGGAGACCTTGATGCCATTGGGAGTCTGCGCAGTGTAGAGGTGGATGTCGGAGTTCTGGGACGCCATTGTGTCTGATGTTTCTGGCTTGGTTGGTTATGGTTTGTGATTGTTGGTAAGTTGAACTGTTGACTTGAATTCTGAGATGTGAAGCTGTCAAGATCGTGTATGAAGCACCGTGGGGTTCATATGTCTTTTTTAAAACCGAAGAGGGGGCCGAGCTGTCTCGCAGTATGCTTAGAAATACAACACCTGCGGTCGTTGATATCGCTGTATCGGTGATTGGTGTACACCGAAGCTTCGGCAATTCGGAAGGTAATGTTGTTAGTGCAGTAACAGCCGAGGACACGAAACTGCAGCTTTCTCGATTAGATTGCTAGTGCGGGGTACGATCGAGAGACAGATGTGGGGTACATCGCATCATCGACTTAAATGACGGCATCAGCCAAGCGTGTTCCCTTTTGAAAGCTCTTTCCCATAATAATGGTCCAAAATGCAACCACGATGGGCGTAATGTGCCTTCCACAATGGTTTTCCGAGAGTTACACTTGTAAGCAAGTAATGCGAGTGTCACCGCTACGATTGGGATTGGTAATCACCAGACCTACGAGTCTGTGGCAGAAAAGCTCCAAAGGGAACAACACACAGTCGGAGCATGGAGGTTAAGACAAAAGACCAATTCTTACACCAAGGCATGTACTCGAAATCCTCTTCTCAAAATTATATACAAGAAAATGACATATGGACATGATGTGTTCGTTAAATAGCGAGCGTGCGCACCATAGTAGATAATGAAGCCTAGTAGCTTCTCTTCTCATCAACCGTCAACCCTTTTCAAAATATCACGACGTTGTTCCCCCCCCTGTCACCACCTCCGATCGCTTACCTCGAAAAGCATGACAAATCAGGCCATATACACATGAGTAGTGAAAAGGTAAGCAAAAGGGGGTGGAAAATAAAGACTAAGGAATTAAGGTCTAAAAAACATAACCAAGACTAATAACAGCAAATTTTCGAACCGCTCACAGCAAATAACACTCAAGTCTGCTTGCTTTATATTTAAGCAGACTTGCACATGCGACCATCGTTGGCAACAGTCCAGGCCTCGCTAGCGACAGCGGCAGTGGCGTAGAAGAAGTTGCTGGGGTCGTACTTCTTCTTGATGCACGTGAGGTTGCTATAGTTGCTGCCGAAGAACTGATGCTGGAAGTCGGGCTGCTGGAAGTTGGCCTCGTTCATGTAGGCGCCGGAGCCGGGGGTGGCAGCCTCGATGGCGGGCATGATGACGTCGGTCATGAGGTGCTGGTTCTCGAGCATCTTGTCCCAGTCCTCGGGCTCGAACGACCACGGGGTGGTGAGGGTGGCGTGGACGAGGGCCTTGCGCCAGGCGGGGAGGACGGCGTTCTGGTTGTCCTTGCCGAAGGCGGAGACATCGGTGCCGACACCGATGAAAGTGACGCCGCTCTCGGCGATGAAGCGGGTGGTCTTGGCGAAGGCAGTGGCGTTGTTCTTGACGGTGTCGACGGGGATGAGACGGCCACCGTACTGGGCGATGCCGACCTTGATGTTGCCGGTGGGGAGAGGGCCGAAGTACTTATCGTAGTGGTCATAGTAGGTCTCGGTCTCGGTGTAGCCGGCAGTGTAGTTGACGCCCATGGTGTCAAGAGTCTTGAGGTAGGGGGCCATGATCTCCTTGACTTCATCCTCGGACTTGCCGTAGGCAGTCATGGGAGAGATCATGAAGAAGGTCGAGGTGAAGTAGTAGACAACCATGGTGCCGGCGGCGACCATGTCGGGGAGGGCAGAGTGGAAAGCATCGATGGCGGCGTAGAACTTCTCGGTGGGGTTCTCAGCAGAGAAGAAGGAGAGGGTCGCGCCACCAACCTTAGCATCGGGGAAGGTCTTGATGGTCATGCTGATAACGACACCATAGTTGCCGCCGCCGCCACCGGAGAGAGCCCAGTAGAGGTCAGAGTTCTGGGTGCGAGAAGCCGTGACGAAACGGCCATCTGCAGTGACGACCTCCCACTCGAGGGTGTTGTCAGCAGACAGACCGAAGCTGGTGCTCAAAGCCGAGTGACCACCACCCTGAGTGTAACCACCAGAGATACCGACAGTAGGGCACTCGCCGCCAACGACGACCTGACCCTTGGCCTTGCCGGCAGCCATAATCTCATAACCCTGGATACCGGCACCAAGCTTGACGGCGGGACCAGAGTAGTACTTGTCATTCCAGGTCTTGAACTCGATATCCTTCAGGTTGTGGGTCCAGACGGAGAGGGCACCGGCACCGGTGGAACGACCAAGGTAGTCATGGCCGGTGTTGCGGATGACGAAGCGGATGTTGTAGTTGCTGGCAAAGTTGACGGCGGCGGCCACATCGGCAGCGGTCCGGACATCGACGGCGTACCTTACGTAGTTGCCGAGGGTGCAGGGCTTGTCCTTAGAGGTGAAGGGGTCGCAGCTCTGGTTGGCAAAGAACGGGGCCATGATAGAGGCCGAGTCATTCATGCTGTGTGGGGGACATGGTTAGTTAATGATCGACATTACATACATGATGATCACCACCAAAAGATCATGACAGCTTACAACAGGAGGGAAAGATAAGACAAGACGAGAAAAAAAAAGAACTCACTGAATGTCGGGAGTCTGCCACGAAGACTGTAGGCTCGAGCACTTTGCGCTGTCGTACTGGTCGCCATGGCATGCCTCAGCAAGGGGCACGGTAGCGATCAGTCTGCCAAAGACGGTCTGGTTGAGCTTGTTCCATGCCTGTGTCGAAGGCCAGCAGGCATCGCCGGGGAAGCATTTGCAGGTCGAGCCAATGGCGGTGGCCAAGGCACCGACGGAGAAAAGGCCGGAAGAGAGAAGAGTCGAAACCTTCATGGTGATGGTTCCTCTGGAGGGCGTCTGGGTGGAAACGACTGGACTGAGAAGCGAGGCTCGAAAGTGAGCGCCGGCCTGAACGATTCTGCTGGAGTTTGAGGTTGACGGAGCGTGAGGGAGGAAGTTGAAGATCTCCGAGAATGACTACCTTGGCGATGATGTATTGATAGTGGCAGTCGACATGCTTTGTTTAAGTATGATTCCATGCCCCGGCGCTGGCGTGGTCTGCCACGCGAAGACTGCTCTCCCGAACCCACCAGGGAGGAGAGAAACGCAGGCGAGACCCTTCAGGGACTCGTAGGGTCCCCTGCTTATTATGCAGCTAGACGGCCCAAAGTGAACCCTCTGGCTGGGACCAAGATGGAGGCATGGCACGATTCTGCCACGGTACCTGCGTAGAAAGGGTCACTGTATCCGAATTCGTGGGGAGCTTGAGAGCCTGTGAGTGGACGGATGGGCATCAGTTCCAGGAACAATCTCCCTGGGTCCCACCGACCACACCCAAGGCCAAGCCGAAGTGCTTTCTTCTTTGGTGCAGAGTGCCTTGCACGTGTACAAGTTCATGTTTGGAAGGTTTTCAGGTTACCGCTTTTTCTCACTCGATACGGTTTCACTCAAACCAATCCTGTTACTGGATCCTTCCCAAGAAACCCTGCGACCCGCATCAACTCACCAGCGGATTGGTCAAACCCAGATATACCCGGCGCTATACCTAGTTGAGTGAAACCATATCGAGTGAGAAAAAGCGGTATCGTGCCAGCCATGCGCGACATGGTTAACCTCGTGAGAAGTGGCTCTAGACCGGCTGCTGGAGTCTTGTGTCCTTGGATCGTTCTTTTTCCGTGGACGTCAAGAAAAGTTGTTGCTATCAAGATGCTCATCAAGGTGTCTTATCTTGCAAGTCAGAGTTTTCCCAGGTTGGCACGTTGGGCATGGCAAAACCTGGGGGGGATCGGATGGCCTGAAGGGGATCGCCAGCAACCGTCTCTCGGGGGAGGTGCTTATTCCGCTTACAGAACTTGGCAAAGCAGTCCGTGCCAGCCCGGCACCGGCTACAACTTCCATCTCCAACTTTCAAAACTTCAAACCTTCGCATTCCATCCACCGCAACCCGATATAAAGCAAAACAGAGCAAAAAGCCGGCTACTGGGCCAGCTGCGTTTTGTGGATGCGTTTCCGTTCTTGCAACGTTGATATTGCTCGAGATACTTGCGGTTCGACTGGAACTGAGCTTGTGCTGAGGTACCTGGACTTGGCGATATAAGGTGGAAGAAAGCGCCAAGACTGTAAGCGGAATAATCGACACCCTCTCGGGACGATGCTCATCCTCATCTCCAGGGACGGCGGTCAGTGGCGACCGGCCGTTGATATTCGGTTACTCGGATGGCGTGCATACGTCGAGCGCTGGTATGTATCCCTGCCGATATCCATATCCAATATCATCTAGACAGAGTAGCGTCTAAGACAACGGTGGCAGAGTCAGGTCGAAAATGAAGCCGTCCATAATCGAGATGAACTAGCTGACCAAGGATGGGGGTATCTGGGTAGCGTAGTAAACTACAGCGGAGGTGGGCCTGACGGCAGTTTGCGGACAGTTGACATTGGGCTAGAAACTCTCCGAAGCAGTGGGCAATGGGGCAACGTCGGCTGCGACGGGAGTCGGCCGCCTGGTTGGGAAGTGGGAGGTAGGAATGGAAGCCTTGGCTGACATTTCAGTCCGGGTCGCGATGCCCGACTTGTGCGGTTGAGGTTTCCATGGACGCACCAAATTCCATGATGCTAGGTATGTTGTATGGCGTTACTTGGAAGCATATTGTGGACTGAAGGGATCTGGGACCTAGACGGGAGCAGTGTGGGTGGAACGGCGATGAGGTTTGATGATTGGTGTCAACTGTCAGAACTCAGAATGGCCCATGTCCGCCCTGTCGCTACCCGACAGGTCTGATCTCCCACGTGTTGCGCGTAGCACGCGGCTTCACGTGGCGTAATCTCGAAAGAGATTGGTTCAACTTGATCCGGGAAAACAGCCAGACGACATGAGTTGAACCGTCTCTTCGTATTGCGTAATCCAGATGGATTCAATGAAAGATGGTTGAGACTAGCTCGGCAACTTCAGTCTTCAGGCATTGACACCGGCGTTGGTGTTTGGCTGTTCTTGTTGACTGTCTCACTCTCACCCACTCACTGTTGTGGAAAGCGAGCAACCGAAGTGGAAAGGAAGGGATGAACAGTAGTGTAGTGTGCAGGTACAGTGCAGTGCAGTGCACTTGCTCCGGGAAATCCATGTTCCTGCAGCACGATGCTACCTGCACGTGCTGCAGTATCGCGCCTTCTAGGTACCCCACATGCTCGCTTTTTAACCTCAGTTGTCATGCATGCAAAGAAGACGATCAGGAGTTCAATCCGAAAACATCTTTCTGACGTTGATGCGATAACTTTGCTTTTTGCACGTTCTTTCGCAATCATTTTTTTTCATCCGATCGATACGCGATCGATAACTGTTGGTTGTTGATTGTTCGCAGCAAACACAGTGTTTGACGAAAAACGGTGATTTTCCTTCAGCGCAAAACCCTGTTAACCCCGGGCTCTGCTCCGCGTTTTCGCCAGCTGTGCTCTTTCTTTCCTCGGCTTTCCCATTCATTTCAGTCGAATTCAAGCGTGTGCAAAATCACTTTGCGATGCTGAGCCAATGGCCGGCCATTCCCGGCCACGGCAGCGATAAGGATAAACGCGGGCCGTGCGCCCAGACCCGAACGGCCCGTCCGACCTCGGACGACATTCCATTGAAGCATTGCTTTTCCAACACGTCAAAGCGCCAAACCATCAAAGGTTTGAGACCGCGTTTCGGTAAAACAATGTTGCACATACCACGGTGCCGATGAACAACTGCCGTTGAGCCTCAACTCCTCGATTGCAACGACATGTCGACAACAATACAACCAAGGCAAGGTAGTGGAAAAACACACGATGCCAACTCCCCCTTCACCATCGGGCACAGAGCGACACTAATACTTTTTTTTCTTTTTTGCAAACCGGCCATCGCCGCCGCCTCCGCCGCCACTGCCCTCCTGTTACCTATGAGATTGAGACACCCTGCTACGCCGTAGAGCTGTCGCCGTCAGGGCTGCGTCCGCAAATGCCCGTAGGAATCATCAAGCAACACCAAGGTGGAGCCCTTTTGAAGCCCGGCTTCCCCCCGGTCCCCCACCGTCTCCCCTGCCGGGTACAACCTAGCCGAGCTAGCCCCCGAACAACCTCCAAAAAAGCCCCATTGCGGAAGATGCTGGTCCACAGGTCCAGGGCTTTCTCACCGCTGATAGGGGAGATTGCCCATCGCTTCAGAACTCCCATCATTTCGGATTTCCCTCCCCCAGCATCGTGTTTTTCACTGCTAGCTGTTTGAGGCAAGGCCTGAGAAGGACGGAATACCGAGGTTGCCGGACACAGAAGGCCTCTTGCACATCGCTGGACGAGAAAGGAGAGAGAGCACCAGCCGCCAAGTCGACGCCGACGATCTCGACCACAACGGGACAAACGACAAAAGTCACCAGCGCACCAAGGAATTATAAACCATATCATATCCCATGTGGTGTGTTGTGGACGGCGAATGGACATTCTACGCTTCGGTAGCTGCCGATAGGTTGGCATCTTCAGAAAACCATTGACGGCTTTCTCCAGCAGCTTCAGCTCTCATCTTCCCAACCGATACAACACAAGAAAGGAGATTGAAACTTGGCCGAACTCGCTCCCCGGAGCACAGACGATCCGACACAGCACCGGGCGGCCTTTCTGTCTTGCCGCCGACGACAAATCCCCGAGTCCCCCAACCAGCGACCCATGGGCACCTGAGGACTTCGAGGACCTCTACGGCTGCCACTCTGCTAGTGCTGCCTGAGACTGCCCCTGAACAGCGTTGCATTGCAGTGTCACGGTGACCGCAGCGCACGAGCCGGTTATTGCGACCGTATTGCTGGTCACTGCGACTGTGTGGAGACAAGTCCGCCAAAGGTGCAAGTCCCCTCGGGCAACCCAGGTTAGTGGTTAGGGTTAGGTGTTAGGGTTGGTCCGGGAGTGCAGGGGGCCGGTGAGAGGCCCCCGCGTGAGAATGTGAGTTTGGCGCTCGAAAAAAAAGTGGTTTTGAGCTCTCGGTGTCGCGGTTCGAAAAGATGACTTTTGGTGATGGTTGTCGCGACTTTGGCTGCGCAGACTTGATGCCAAGCTTGGAGTCTTGGCTGTCTCTGTCAGCGAGTTTGTATGGCCCCACACAGTCGCAGAGACCGATTACACAGTCGCAATAACCGGCTCGACAGCGCAACTAAGCTCTGCATGACTGCATCACCCTATCATGAAGCGATACCTAGCTGAAATTGCCGCCTACAAGTGTCTCCACGGCATATTCCTTCGACCTTTCCTTTCGGTCCTTCTACGCCATAGCTTACACATTGCGTATACTGACGACAAAAAGGTACGTACTACCCGCAATTGTCACCACTTTCCAAGTGACGAAGGTCCAAAGTCGACTACCCTCGCATTCCACCCTCCGCAACCCGATATAAAGCAGAACAGAGCAAAAAGCCCCCTTTTGGGCCAGCTAAATTGCGTAGATGCGTTACCTTTTTTTCAGCGTAGATATTACTCGAAATAGACTTGGACTATCAAAAATAGCGGTACTTGAGAGATAGGGTTAACTGAGGAGGGGGTACGTACCTTTTTGTCGTCAGTATACGCACCACCGTGTCCTCGTCTTTTTTTTTTTTTTTCCTGCCCTTCTTCACCTCCTCTCCATCCTCGGCTCGACTTCCTTGAAAAAGGTCTAGCTCACGGCGTGGACCCCGAGTGGCAGACTTTCAGTGAAGACTTTTTTTCAGTGTTCATCCATCACGACCTAGCCAAATCCGTTAGGTCCTCCTGTCCTCTTCACCTCGCATTGGCCTGCGGCACTTGATATCCCCTCGTGTGGGTCACTGCATGGTCTTGGGTCTTGGGTAGGAAAATCGCTCCGGCATCCCATCACAGCTGTAGACAAGATACTAGCTCTCTATGGAATAGCCTCGGCCGCTGCTTGACCCTTTCCCTCGATTTGAAATTCCTCATTCTCCTGGCTTCATCAACAATCATGAAGTGTCTGTTAGAATGCCGAGGGATGCCATGGGCTATGGCATTTCCGACCTACACTACTACAACGGTAGCTCCTTGGTGTCTCTCATTTAACAGCGTGTTTCTTCTCGTACAACCTGTGTGTTTCCCGCTTTGATTTCTGCACCTACATCATTCACATGGTTGTCAAGCTTTGAAAACATGGACTTTTACGTCTTATAATCTGCTCAACAGGGTCGAGAGTGGGACGGAAACGCACAAATGACTCGGTGATCGAGTTCGTTCATGCATTGCAAAGGACCTTGAAGGTTCGTTTCAACTTGGTCGGATCTGACTTGGCCGAGCAGCTGGTAGTCTGCACTCCAACAAGGAAGATCCACGTCAAAAAGCATCATCGACCTCGCCGGAGTTTCTAGCCAAAAGAACCCGTGCTTGGCTACCATGATGGATCCCGACGGCCCCGTGTCATCACATACGCTATATAATAGGACAGTGACTATGACCAAAGGCGGTTTGGCTGCTCACTTACTCCGCTGTTCTAGGCCATCTCGGGCACAGCTTTGGAACCATCCTAGAACTCTCCTTGGGGCTGAATGAACACCAGGAGCAGGAGCGCAGGCGCCCAAGTTGTCATCCAAGCGGATTTCTCATCTTCACCAACCCACCACCAAGCCCATCTCGTACACTACACCCACGTGCAGGCCGCAGTATTACGCCATACGGAAGGTCAGTCTTCTTCTGCTAGACTCTTCTGTCCATCTCCGCTGCAGCCAAGCTGACGCCAGGTCCGGCACAGCAGCCTGAAAACAGACCTCCCGTACGGGTCCTCAACGTTAGCCATTATCATCCCCTGCAGGACAAGCAACGCGCTGGTACAAGGCTGGTTCCTCCCCCGCGCTGTTCCTTCGCTTCACCCTGGAGTTGCTGCGTGTGATGTTACATGTAGACCCTCTCCGATAACTCACGTCGGCCCGGAGTACCCTTCCCTCCCTCGCTAATCTTGTCAGCAATTAACACCTGCTTCTGCTGGACCTGTTAGACGGACCGACCCCTGGCCCTAGGTACGTACATGCCAACTGTTGCGAATTCGGCCATCCTTTTGAGGTTCTCGGCTAGAGTAGGGCAGCGGAGACTGTGAACACTGAGCTTCAAGAGATTTTGGTGGTGGATTGGTGATGAAGGCCAAATCTCTTATGTAGTGACACTGCCCACTTACATGATCAACCGTGTTTACATTCTATTGTATATTCACGGCAGGACCCTTGATGTGGTTGATCCTCGCCCACCTTTCCGGTCATCAGTCTCAGTTCGGAGGCGCAAAACCACGGTGATCGACATCAGATCTCGCTAGACGGGAGCGACACCTTCTCCACCCTCACTAAAAAGCCTGGTTACGTGCATTCGACCACGCGCACACAGAGCAACATTCGATATATATCCCTCCTCTCCTCGCTTTCTGTTCCACATCTCGCTCCCGGCTCCCGGTGCGGCGTTGTCGTGAACCCCCGTCGTTCCGCCAAGATGGGTTGGACCTACAACACCACAGATCCCGATGCGCCTACCATAGGCCACCAGATCACGGGCGTTGCCATCGCCCTTACCATTCTCTCCTTAATCACTGTTTGTCTGCGAACCTACGTGCGAGCCTTTATTCTCAAGGCTATGGGGTTCGATGACTGGGTTATCATCCTCACATGGGTCGCGGCGGCTGGTTTTGCGGTCGTGACAATCGTTCGTGAGTAACTTTGAAAACCACAAAGATTTATCTCGTCTTGCTCTAACAAGTGAATACAGAGACAAAATGGGGCTTAGGATTGGTAGATATGGAAGATTTTCCATCCCAAAATATGTACAATTTCAATATCGTAGGTGCCTATTCTTGTTGACATTGGACGGAAGCCTGGTAACTAACACTTTTGACTCGCAGCTTCAATATATGGGCGCCCCTTTGTTAGTTCAAACCCATCTTTCAAGCTTATACCTGACATCCCAGAAGTGCTGACCCTGAACACAGTTATATCTCGAGTATTTTCGGCTTCAAGCTCGCCTTGCTCGCCTCATACCTTCGTTTTATTCCCAAGGGCGGTTACTGGTACACCACCGTGGGCGTCATTATCTCTTGCCTCCTGTTTCATCTGTCATTCTTACTGGTCCAGCTGAACCTCTGCCAACCCGTGGCACGACAATGGGATTATAGCATCCCCGGCAAATGTCTTAAGGGAGTGCCGTTCTATACTAGCATGGCGTCGCTAACGATCATTTTCGATGTTACCGCGTAAGTTGAAATCCCAAATCTATCTCTCATCGCGCGCTAATCAGTCGGCCTTGCAGTATGCTTCTCCCATTCCCAGTTCTCCTCAAATCCCAAATCCAGACGCGAAAAAAGATCGTTCTGCTTGGAATGTTCGGACTCGGCCTCTTCATCACCATTATCCAGATTATCCGCATCCAGACGGTCAAGCGCCTCGTGAACCCCATCGACTCCGCTCCTTTGATTATGTGGTCGACCGTTGAAAACAACCTCGGCATCATCGTCACGAACGTCCCGACTCTTGCGCCCCTAATCAAGTACTTCAACGAGAGATCGAGAGCCGGCGGTACCGGAAGCCGAACCCGTGGAACAGGATATCCGAAAGAGATCGGGTCCCGCTACGCCCTTCAGACGTGGAGGACGGGCAAGAGCAAGGGGTGCGAGAAGTTGGACAGCATGAACGACATGGATGGCGGAAGCGTCGAGGGCCATGCGAGCAAGGGCGCCAACAACAGCACCGAGTTTATTCTGGATGGCTGTATCAATAAGAAGACCGAGGTGTTGATTACGCGAGAATAACACATGGAATCTTTTCTGCACATACAGCAACACAAAAATTACAAATTCCGAAGAAGCAAAACGATACGAGGACGATTTCATACGTTAATGTTCGAAAATGTGTACACATATTTGGGGGTTTCTAGATACCAAACGAACGATGTCCAGGGGATTTAATGAGCATGAACGTTTGGGATGATTAGGGGTGTACATTAGACCAGCCAGTGATACCTATTTTCTTTTCTTCCTGTAAACAATATCAAAACCGATCATATTCACCATCCATCCACCCCCGAGTCCAATTCCACCCCTATACGTTTGTCTTATGTCAGTTTTCGAACATCGTCAAGTTTCACGTCACGCCAAGACCCGTCAACCTCCCCTTCATTGTCTCAACAAAACAACGGATACAATACCCATGATGGCCCTCAGCTCACCAACAAGGCGACAACACCATCCAAGCACCCCACGGTACTTGAAATCTCGGCTTTTTTTAACGTACGATTGGAAGGTCTCAGGAACCTTCTGACACCACAAGTGCCGTGTTGAAGTGTTCAAACGTACGATTTTTGCGTCAAACGTCTCAACCCCCCTTGCTAAGTTTTAAAGTCTAAACCCATTACACATCACCCACGGTACTTGAAATCTCGGCTTGTTTCGGAGGTAGGATTGGAAGGCTCAAAGAAGCTTCTTCAGCAACTCAAGTGCCGAGTTCAAGTGTTCAAACGTACGATTTCTGCGTCAAACGTCTCAACCCCCCTCGCTAAGTTTTAAAGTCTAAACTCGTTCCAGCTCGTCGATATCACAAAGGCAATCGAGGCAACATTGCTTTTCGCGATGAAGGACCATATCAAACTGCGGAAAGACCGAAACTGAGAACTGTGGTCCCCTTACCCATGGCCATCATTCATCACCCATCACCCATCACCCATCCTGCTTGAAAACCGTTGATCATCTCCCGCCAGATGCCTACAAAATTTCTTCTCGCTTGGTTCCCTAGTCTTCGTTCATCCGCTCCATTCCTTCAGATGAATAAGAATTTGTAATTCTTCGGTAACCACGTACCATATCCCCACTTTCCACCCCGTAAACGCTGCAACGCCGTAATTTTGTCTAGACTCGCCGGAGCGGAAACGGGAACTCGCCAAATTCTCAGCTGGGTGGATTTTACGGGGTCCATTACGGCCCCGCGGCGCGCTTATGGTGAGGCGTTCCGTCGCTTGGTGCATCCGGACAGTCTCTGAATGGGGGCATTCCACCACTGCACTGCATCGTTTAACCCACGGGACAAGACAATTAGGTAATAAGTACACGGGGCCTCAGTGGTGAAGTGGGTAGCTAATTCCGGAGGTGATGCACTGACGCGGCAGGTACCTTTGTTGCTGTGAAGCTGAACGCCGAAGAAAGAAAGAAAAAAGAGAAAAGTCGGCTTTTTGGTGAGTCCGGAAGGGGAAGAACGGAATCATCAATGAACCTTCCTTCTGTAAAAACGATGTTAATGAGGCAGCCGCGTCCTTCCAGCGTCCCGACGAATCTCTGTTGTCCCTTCCTTCCTGTTCAGCAATCCACTGCAGTCGTAACGATCGACTCGATCCACAGCACTTACACATTGAAAAAAAGAAGAAAAAAACACTTCGCTCGCGCACGCGGAGAGAAATCACAGAAAAAAGACAGGGTACCCTCATGTAAGCAGACACGCGAGACGGGATCAGATCAGAAGGATCAACAAACTGCAGCAGCGGGAGAGCTGACGGGCAATGACAATTCTCCAGATTTTCCGGGGTTGCAGATTTCGGTTGACCTTTGGACCCTTTGAAGATCTGCTCTCTTCTGGGTGTGAACCCAAAAGTCGGAAGTGATCGACGGTTGTTGGTTGGTTGATGTTGAAGATCATGTCCTCGGATCTTATATCCTGGAATCCCAGAAGTGATCGATATATCCTCATGCTTTGGTAACATTGCCTTTGCAACAAATTATACACAGCCATGAGCCGTGCCTAAAGTCCGAAGGAAGGAGCGAACACAGTTTCAAACCTCAACTGGGTCAGGTCCGACTTCGNGGTTTGAAACTGTGTTCGCTCCTTCCTTCGGACTTTAGGCACGGCTCATGGCTGTGTATAATTTGTTGCAAAGGCAAGTACGGGTAAAAAGGGAAGAAATAGAAGAAAAGACCACGAGTAAAATATAACAGAAAAGAGAACGACCTTCTCTGCTTGTTTGCTTCTCTGCGTCCCCTTCGGCATTTACATGCAGTAGTACCGGTCCCGGTCCATCGGGTCGGTACCTGGTCCTTCAGTATCGGTGCAACTGTGCAGTGAAGTACCGAGCCGAGGTGCACAGCACCTCATCCATTCCTCTTTCCAGTCTTCTGGAAAATGGACTGAATACAAAAAGGCATGGGTGGGTAAGTTAACCTTCTCAAATCGTAAGTTTCCAAGATGACCGCGCGTACACCACCGGGCAGTGCAATAGACTCGATAACGAGAGCAAGGACCACGACTCCGGGGAAGAAGGAAGAAGCTGGCGAAGCTGATGAATTGAGGAGACCATCCGTGAGCGGACTGAACTCCGTTTGACCCTAGTACATACCTACGTAGTCACGTACTCGTCAGGGCTACAAAATCGCCGCTGACTACATAGTGGTTGGGTTTTGTAGCCCGGACGAGCAGAGGGAACTTCCCGACTTACCTACACAAGCGAACGAACGAACGATCGCGAACAAATGAAGGGATCGCGCACTGAATGTTGAACGAGGCCCCGGGACCCCGGGAAATTCGTGTAATCGTGGGGGGCCCGAGGTTCTGTAAGTAAAGGGTAGGGGGTGCAAGTGGATTAGTGGACCAATCATATCCGATGGAAGACATTTAACTACGTTTGGTGGTGATGCCCCGAGATTCATTCATTCTTTATACCTTGTGCCTCAGGGTAGCGAACGGCTGAAAGAAGATGGTGAACTAGGAGAAGCATTCAAAGAAGAACGGGAGGATGTTACTTCCCGAAGGGGCTCTTCCTTATTTTTGTTGGAGTATCTTGAAATTTTCTTCTGCCTATGTAGGCGATGCGAGATGAGGTGTGGAACAGTGGAACAGAGAAGGAAGAAGTGTTGATTTCATGTTGTGCGATTTTGGATATGATATGGAGGGCCTACGTGTGTCTTTCCGCGGTTTGTTCCTGTTCTTGTTGCTCCTGCTCCTACTCATGCTCCTACTCTTGCGCCTGCTCCTGCTGCTCACACATCCATACCCACATAATACATCAACATCTATCAACTATCAAAAGTTGTTGTCTTCTCATCTTCTATTCACAGAGAAATTCTTGACTGGTCAGATGGTTGATGGAAGGCGCGACCGCAATGTGGTTACTCGCTGTCTACTTCTTCTGCTCCCTGTCGCTGCTTGTTAAAGTGAATTTTGTGCACTTGGAAGGAGCTACCGCCAGGAGGCGCTGTGATTCGGAAGGGTGTTACTACATAGTCAGGCATAGTATAATTCCGTTTTCAAGTAGTTCAATAAGATGACAAAAAGTGTTGTTACCGACGACTGGCTCGAACGCACCACCTCTCCGGACAAG